>APFE031631002.1:0-15030 GCA_000404065.3 Pinus taeda
TAATGAAATTAAAAATGATACTATTTTTATATATGGAGATGTGAAATTTATATAATATAAATGATATTATTGAGAACCAACATAGATCCATTTTAACTAAGGATCTACCAAGCAATGAGAAGAATCAAATTTCTCAAGGTGCAAACAGTTTCTCAAGTTTTGCACTAAAAAAGAAGTGACATGGATCTACCAAGCCCCTAGAGGGATCAAATCTCTCAAGATGAGTGAAAAACATGAGGAAATGTTTGCACCTTGAGAGATTTGATTCATCCCTTCTTTTGGTAGATTAAGATTTTAGATTGAGAGTTAGATCTAGAGTTCATAAATCCATCTTAACTCCAGATCTACCAAGATCAAAAATGAAATTAACATCCATTTTACCATATAAATAAAAAAATGGTTATGTAATCATATTTAAACTTAACAAGCACATAAAAACTCAATACTTACAATAAAATTATAATATTACATGGTTTTTAACCATGGATATTCACCTCCACTTTACCATATTAGGAACTTGTGAATAAGTTTTGTTACTATACCATAGAACAATATCATGGCTTATTAATACCACATGCATAAAGACCATAACTCTTCACACTCAAAATATTTTATAGATATTTTATTTTAAATTAATTTTTATAATATTTTTTAAATAAATTTAAAACAAAAATGGTTATAATTACTTTTGAGATATATCTAAACCCTCTATCCTCACTACTACTAAAAATATTCTATGAATATTCCATAAAGATTAAATCTAGGTTTCAATGAAACTAGTACAACCACATTAAACATATTAATGTAGTTAGTATAGTGAGAGCTTCATAAATATAAGAAAAGAAACTACTACAATGTGAAGAACGTCTTACCAATGCACACATTTGCGTGATTAACCATGTATAAAAAGGTTATGGGTTAACTTTAACTTGAGAATTACACTTCTTATTGTAAAATTGACCATTTTGCTAAATAAAATTTGCTTATATATGCATGTTATAAATAATAATGAGGAACTTTGTCTCACATGCACTTTTTTCAGTTTTGAAGGGGAATTTTATGAACAAATATGTGGGTCGCCATGGGCTCCCCCCTATCCCTAGTTGTTGCTAATCTCTTTATGAAAGACTTTGAGTCTAAAGCTTTGGCCTCAACTTGTCTCTTGCCCAAACTTTGGAAGAGATTTGTTGACGACACTAATGTCATCTAGTCTAATGGCCAGGAGGAATTGGAACTCTTCTTCCAGCATCTCAACAATCAATCCCCATCCATAAATTTCACTATGGAGCAAGAAGTTGATGGTTGTTTGCCTTTCCTGGATGTTCTCATCTCCAAGAATGATGACGCCTCTTTCTCCCATCAAGTGTTCAGGAAGAAAACTCATACTGAGCAGTATCTTCATGCTAGCTCCCATCATTTCCCTGCCCAGAAGTTGGGTGTCCTCAGTATGCTTGCAACTCGAGAACTGAGAATCTCCAATGAAAAGAACCTCAATAGAGAAAAATCCCATCTCCTTAACGTGTTTGTCAGTAATGGTTATAGTAAGCACTAAGGTATGAAGGCTTTCATTAAAGCCAACAAAGATCCTAAAGTTAAGGGAGACACTAAGGATTGTGTCTCAGGGGTTCATCTACCCTTTATCCAAGGAACCACTGATAAGATTGTGAGGATCCTGAGAAAGCATAATATTCCCTCTACCTTTAGACCCCTTAACACCATCAGTAGGTCCCTTAGATCTATAAAAGACCCTATTGATCCCAAGGACATGAAAGTCGTCTATGTTATTCCTTGTTCTTGTGGGACCCCCTATGTGGGTGAGACGGGGCATTCTATTAATCAAAGGATCCATGAACACTCTGCTGACATCAAACATAGAAGGACCCGGTCTTCTGCCTTGGAAGATGACGTGGAAAAAACAAAGCATCACATTTTCATTGAGGAGGCCCATGTCATTGCCAAGATTGCTCCCTTTCACCTCCAAAAATTTAGGGAAGCCATCGAAATTGAGAAAAGACCGAGAAATCTCAATAGGGATGATGGTTGGAAGATTGGTAGCTGTTGGATTCCTGCCCTTTCCTCCTAGCTTATGCCCTCACTCCCCTGCCCCTTGGGTGGTTCTTCACTGCGATCTTCTTTGTCTTCCCCCTCATCTTTGAGATCGCTTTTTTCATTTTCTTCCTCCTTGACTTTGCCCCCGCTTGTTTCCTTTTCTTCCTCCTTGACTTTGCCCCACCCCACTCCTTTTTCAGTGTCTAGGTTTGATTTTAGTGATCGTATTGAAGCAAGCATTGTCCTTTTCTTCTCGTGGATAGAAAAATTCCAATAGTATGGTTTTTCTTTCCAACCCTTTAGATATAAATAAAATAAATAAATTAACTAACTTATGGTAAGTTCTATATTCTTTCTAATTGAATTAACATATTAATTTTATCGAGATAAAATCAAATTATAGTTAGTTTGAGGTAATTATTTGACTATTTTTTAGGTTATCTAAAAAATTTATTACTAGAATAGTATTTAGTAATAAGATTATGGTTCTTATTAATTAAACTCAAACTTTTACTGTCATATATATAGCATACTAACCCACATAAATAAATTAACGAACTATTTACATACCTAGTTTTAACTATAAATCCTATCAATAGATTGTTGCTCTACCTTACCATAGCAATTTTAACAAACCAACCTAACATTTTTTCTGCCCACTAAGTAATAATTTTTAAATGAACTTTTATCTATCTATCTATATATATAGTATATATAGATAAGTTTTAAATTATTAAGGGACCAATTAGTGGGAAATTCCATTTAGTTAGTTTGGGGTCTTTATTTAACAAATTAAAGATATTTATTATATTTCAATCTAATATTATATAAGTAATCCTTAATATTAAATTACTAATATATTCATTAATAGATATTATTTCAATAACTCAAAAAAAAAAATTAATAAATTATTTTTCCTCTCCCTAATTTCTTGGTCTTGTGCCCCAGTCAAACTTAGCCTTTTGTACTAGTTGTCCAGTCAATTGTAGCTATTTCCCAGTCAAATTTAACCATTTGAGGTCCTTCTCTCTCTATTTAACATGCAACCATTTGAGGTCCTCCTCTCTCTATTTAACATGCAACTATGATCTGCTTCTTCAACTCGTCCTGACGATGAACCACACTGTGTCGGAAAATAAAGATGTGATTTTCGCTGAACACTACTCTCATAAAAATGAGGAACTGATTAGGATTAGAGTAATCTCAAATCCCTCGGAAATTGGTGGGCAGGGAGTCACTTGGCACCAATCTAATTTTTTAAATTTATTAAAAATATTGGACCATTTTGCTAAATAAAATTTTCATATATATAAATGAATGTTATAAATAATAATGATGAACTTATCATGGAGGAGCTTATTAGGATTGATATAATTTGAAATCCCTAGTAAATTGGTGGTCAGGGAGCCACCTGGCAAGAATATAATTTTTAAAATTTATTAAAAGTCAATGCAACCTAACAAACTGTGTAACACACTACAACCCTCAATAAACATTAAGATTAATCATATGTTGAGCATATTTCCTTGACAATCAATCTAGGTTGTCAATTAAAAAAATAAAAGAAAGTCAATAGATCCTCATCCACCTTAAGTTGAAATAAATTAAGCATATGTTGAGCATATTTCCTTGAGAATCAATCGAGGTCGTAGATTAAAAAATGAAAGAAAGTCAACATATCCTCATCCACATTAAGTTGAAATAAAAATCCTTCGGCAATAAAAAGTGAATATTTTTAGGAGTTGTCTTTAGTGTGACGTTTTGGACTTCGGTGCCTAAATCGGCCCAAAAAATTTGAGGTGAAATCTTGATTTGTGTTATTTAAATTGGTTCCTTCACTGTATATATGGATTCAACACCCTAAAAAACTCCTAGGGCACTTCAATTGTGCAGGGGTTACCCATCAAGTTTGTGATTTCAATAAATTCATGCCCGATTTTAGAGAGATCCGCCCGAAAAAAAAAAATTTGAGGTGAAATCTTGATTTGTGTTATTTAAATTGGTTCCTTCACTGTATATATGGATTCAACACCCTAAAAAACTCCTAGGGCACTTCAATTGTGCAGGGGTTACCCATCAAGTTTGTGATTTCAATAAATTCATGCCCATTTTTAGAGAAATTACACCGGAAAAACCCATTGAAAAGCCTTCCTAAAAGGTTAAACTAAACAACTGAGATATTTTTATATTTAGAGAGATTGAAATTTATATAATATAATAATATATTAAGACCAACATAGATCTATGTGAACTAAAAGGAGGCTACTAAGCAAATTAGAGGAATCAAATCTCTTCAAAAGCAAATATTTTTATTGAAATTTACACAAAAAAAAATACATAGTGAGAAATTTGATCTCTCCAAACTTAATATGTTAAATTAATTTATAAATTTATATGATGATGATGATGATGATGGTTCACGTCTCCACTGAGACCAAATTTTGGTCTGTCTGACCTAAAGAAATGAATTATTTAGTTTGATTTAAGATTTTATTCCTATGCTCAAAAAGCTTGGAGAAGTCTCCCGAGCTCATTGTAATTTTGACAATGTAAAAGGCTAGGAAGGTTAGTATTGCAACAATGATTTTGAAACTGAGATCTAATTTGGTTGTACGCGGGGCACTCTAAGAGGAGGTGATTTTGATCCTCGATGTTCGTATTCTCACAGAGATGGCAGAACCTTTCCATCCATGGTGTTTTAGGAACCACCCAACGACCCGTTTCACTATGGAGTTCATGAGAGTTCGTTCTAATCTTGGCTATATTAATTTTCTTCTTTGAGCTAGTTAAAACATAGAGATACTTTTGATCTTCTAGGGTGGGGTTGATGACCTCCTTATAATATCTTATTTTTCTTTTAGCTGCTAAATCTTTCTCACACCACATTTTTTCCTTGAACATAGAAGTAACAATATTTTTAATGTTATTAATGTTTTGGAATGCAACATTCTTGTGGATCTCCCAATGGTTTAACCAGGTCCTGGTGTCTTTATACCAACCTTGTTTGAGCCTTAGGTTTAAACAGGGCACCTGTTCGACATTCTGGCTAAGACATCTCCAAGCTAGCAAAGAGATCATAGCCAGCTTCAAAAGGACAAACAAGAAACCTAATAGAGGATACTGGCTAAACTATCTCATGAAGGAAGGACTGAAATCTAAAAAGCCAACTTGACGATCCCAAAACTTGAAAGTTGAAAAAGGGTACTTAAAGGGGTATTTTTTTCATAACCCTAAAGTGGAACACTTTTGGGTATTTTAAAGATAAATATATATATATATAATATATATAGATATTATATAGTAAAAAATTATAATTAATCTAAATTTTGTATTCATTATAATATTATTATTATTATTAAAAGTTTCTTACACCAAAAAGAACCCTTATCTTATTTAACAAAAAAAACACAATTGGCTTAGATGCTTCACACGTTTTTTTTAACCTATTAAAAAATTCAAAACGCATTATGATTAAAAAATACCGAGTCAGTCCGAAGAAAATGTGACTTATATGTAAAATATTCAAAACACATTATGATTAAAAAATACCAAGTTAAATCGGAGAAAATGAGGAAACAAGATGTGACTTCTTTTAAAATAAATAAAATATAAATTGATGTTGGCTTAGCTCCTTCCCAGTTTTTAAATATTAAAAGAAATCAAAATACATTAGGATTATGCTAAGTTAAATTGGAAAAATGGGTTTCATCCTAATCATTAACTTTGAATGTATTGACCTAAATGAGCCCTTACAACCAATTATTGGGATTAGCTCACTTTTCTACACGGATTTTGATACCTATAAATGAACTAACCATAAGAATTATATATGTTTTTTTAAAGTTTCTTGATATCACAAGTATAGTTAACATTTGGGTGGATAAGCCTTTCAACTTGGGTTTCCGAGGCCCTCATGGAGTGTCTTCAACTTCATTAAATATTCACCTATCATTAGGAGAGGTATCTATAAAAGGTGCTTCATGAAATTACCACATCTTCCATGATTTGTGCCTTGTTTTTATATTTAAAAAAAAAAAAATTATTAAGTTTGTAAGTGTTAAGTTATTTCAGCATAACAGTTTTAACGAATGGAATTTATTCCATATTAATGTTTTCAAATATAATTTAAAAAATTAATGATTAATTATTTTAAATACAATTAATTTAATAATATATATATTAAATAGAATATTTTCAAAATAAATATTAAAATTTGAAAAAAATTTCTGCAGTTTAGAGGTTATTTATAGTTTAGTATGACAAGAGTGTAAGTTCGTCAGTAAATTAAATGAGTTCAAGTGTTCTAAATAGAATAAAGTAGATTAAAATAAAAAAATGAAATAATTATATAATTAGAAGTTAAAAAAACGTGTAAGATGTTTAAACGTTATATTTTTAAAAAATATTTCCATAGGAGATTTAAATAAACTATTTAAGATCTATGTTAACTAATTTCCAGTGATAAAATGTCTCTTTGTACTTGTTATGTAAAATATTTTAATGTCAATTATGTATATATTATGTATCATTTAAAAAAATATGTGTATATAACTAAAAAAAGTTTTTATGGTTAAAATGTTTATTTGGTCATATATATACTCTATATAGCATTCAAAAATACAACTTAAACAATGAAAACTTACACATTGTATTTTTCACTCTAAGAAGTTTGCACATGAAGAAATTTGATTCCTCTCGGCTCATGTTAGTTTCGTACTTAAGATGGATCTATGCTGGTAATTAATCTATATCCATCTTAACTCCAGATCTACCAAGTCCCCTTGGTATATCTTGAGTTAAGATGGATCTAGGTTAGTTTAATCCCCTTTAAATAGGTCATATTTGACATGAATACCATGTGTAATTACGTCGTAAGGCGTTCCTCTTTGAAAAGAACTCACTTAGTTGCATTCATGTCCTAATCTATGCTACTGGATCTTTTGTTAGACGATTAAGTTGTAATTACCCATTGATTTAAATTGAATGCGTGACGGTTGCGACTAGGTAGTTGGAGGGTGATGAACTGGTAACCAACTTCTTTATGAATCGTCAACCAACCTCAACATTTTATATCGACGAGAGGCTGTCTACGGAGCAGTTGTGGTTGATTGGGTTAAAGTTCTTGATTTCAAAACAAAGATATTAAGATGCCACAACATGAATCTTGGTCAATTGGAGGATAAGCTTTTTGAGCTTATAAAAAACTGTATGGTTTTTGAGGGATTTGTTTGTTTTTTATACAAACAAATTCAGCTTTGGTTTTTTATACTAACATATTTGGCTTTGCTTTTTTATACTAACAGATTCGACAGTTGATTAACCTATGGAATTTCATTTGTAGGGCGTCATATGAGTTTTTGAAGCCGAACACTGATTTTTAGATGGATTGTAAGTTATTTCTCACCAAAGACATCATCGCTTCAGTCAACTTTAATTTTCTTGCTCGCACGCCTTCTGTTTAGTGAAATGTGAACCATTGAGCAGGTGGTGCAAGCTTTACAAAGCAGTAGGTGCAATCTTTCCATCCTACACATTTGTCGAGTTCTCGAGCCATTTCGCTGCCTAAATTTTCCACCCGCAATGGATTCTACCACGCCCTTCCCCACTGATAATTTGAGCACTATCACAACCAAAGAGGCCAAGCACCATGTGGTGATGCTCCCCTTCATGGCTCAGGGCCATATTATTCCCTTCCTACAGCTCGCCAAGCTGATTTCCAAAAGAACCGGATTTGCCATAACCATAGCCAATACGCCTCTCAACATCTGAAGCTTGCGATCCAAGATCGAATCCGCTAGCCCCAGTCTGGATATCCACCTGGTGGAGTTGCCCTTCTCCAATGATGCTCACAGTCTTCCTACTCACATCGAAAACATGGGCTCCGCCCTAAACATCTTTACCTTCGTTTCTTGGAAGCCTTAGAGCACCTAAACCCCATTTAGAGTGCCTCATTCACCACCACTCAAGAAGATGGCAGGCGCCTGCTGCATTAATTAAGAAATAACAATTCTGATTTAACATTATATTTCCTCAGATTTGCAGGGACGCTTCTTTCGTAGATTATGTCAGTCCATAACTAAATTGATTACTTGACCTTGCACCATGGCTTCATAATTTTAAGTTTTTCTGCATCACTTGAGAAGAAACAATTTCTTATGATTCTGGACGATGTGTGGGAGCACATTGATTTTGATGATGTAGGCTTAAGCTTTGCCAGTGATAAGGGCAACAAATTCTTGATCTCCACTCGCAGCCCAGAGGTGATTGGGGCAATGGGGAAAATCAGTGTTTCGTCCTGCTTAAAGATAGAGCCCCTGTTTAAAGAGGAAGGGTGCCATTGGTTAAAGGTCAAAGGTATTAGCTTTTATTTTGGACTTGTAAAGCTTTAGATTGATGATACTTGAGAATTGAAATAAACATTTGGCAATTGATTATTATGTAGTCATTGGGTTAAGTTCCAACAGTTTTCAAAGAAGGCTTTCCTTACCGTAAAACTTGAGGCTTTCCTTACCCTAAAACTCGAATAGACTTATATTAGAGTTTCAAAGCAATAGAAATTGATAACTCCTTTGTATCCATTTATTTAATTCCTCCAATGTGTGTGTAGGGGGATATTCAATGCACTTAACATTTGTGAAAACGAGGTATTTCTCTTAACTTAGCAGAGGTTGTAGTTTTTTTGGTTGGTAGAGGTTGCAATTTTTAGTTGGCATCCTGCACTGTATGAAACACTTTGGAAAGTGGTTGTCTAATTAGGGAGGTTGACATTTCTAAATTTACTTAAAATGTAAAATGAAGGGCATCGAAAACAGCTTGGACATTGGTTGTCTAATTAGGGAGGTTGACATTTCTAAATTTACTTAAAATGTAAAATGAAGGGCATTGAAAACAGCTTGGAAAGTGGTTGTTTAATTAGGGAGGTTGACATTTCTAAATTTACTTAGAACATAAAATGAAGGGCATCGAAAATGTAAAAATGTCATAAAATTTTTGTTTGACGGGCAAAAAGGATTTGAAATTCCAAGCGTGCGTACGAGTACTTGGATCAACTTGGATCGACTTGTAAATAGGTGCTTGACCTAGTATGTTGTTGCATATGCATTAATGAATTGACTTAAATACTTGAATTTAATAAACTTTTTGTTGGCATAATGTCTAAAAATAATTGAAGTTACTAAAACAAAAATCAGAGAAATAAATATGACAATTGTTGTCGATATAAGGGAATAAAATTTCCTTCACTTCATACATCCAATCAAGGGAATCAAATTTCCTTCACCTCATACATCCAATCAGAAGAGGAATGGACATTGTGTTGGCCAATTTGTTTCAGCTATCGAACAACCCAAAAATACTTCGACTTTAGGAATTTTCCCTCTGTGCTCTGTTCAGGATCTTCCTTAGAGCACAGGATCTTCCTTCGTCATGCGCTGACTTCCCTCTATGCTCTCTTCAGGATCTTCCTTCGTCATGCTCTGATATGTTTATCCCACACTGACCCCATACGTAAATAAATAATAGATTTTGCCTCCTACGATAACCAACTTGCCTGAGGTTCTGAATAAAAAAGAAAGGCTTTTTTGCATCGCTCAATTTTATTATTCTCCAGCAACAAGATGAGAAACATTTCAAGTAAGTCACATCAGGGGAAAAATTATGAAAAAAATAAATACTTACACCAATCGCACTGGGTGTTATTAATTTTATTATTAGTGAATATTATATATTAGTGATAATATATATTAAATATAAATTAATATAATACGTATTTAATATTATAGATATATAATTTTGTAATATAAATAATTTATATAATTTTTTTTTTATTTTGTTATTATAAATAATTATATATATATATCTATATATATTATCATTTTAAAATATTTTTTAAATATAATAAAATTATCTATATTATTTTTTATTTTTATATTTTTAATTATTATTATTAATATTAATGAAAAAAGTAAAGTGATTTGTGATGCATCAAATAATATATATAGAAACAATCCAAAAATTGTGATTGTTAATTTTCTTGTTTAACAAACTTATTTAAGTTGTTAGTTTAGAGAAATAGTAGTTGATTATATGTTAGGAAGAGTACCGACCTCTTCAAGTTCTATGATTTTGGATGAAAAATCTCAAAATTTTTATGAAAGGTAAAACTTTCAAAAGTTTATGAAAGGTTAAAATAGGTAATTTAGATGAAAATGGTGTGTCAAAAATAATGAGGTCTAGAAACATTTGTGTGCTTGAAGAATGGTAGTCTAGTAAGGGATTGTGATAAGGTATTCGGTAAAAGCAAGGACAATTATGATCCACAAAGAGACTTACAAGAAAAATCATAGAAGGATTGTGATAAGGTATTCGGTAAAAGTAAGGACAATTATGATCCACAAAGAGACTTACGAGAAAAATCATAGAATATATTCTCGAGATTTTCTAAAGCTGGAATGCTCATTAAAAAAATTGTTTTGGTAGTCTATCAAGGGATTGTGATAAGGTATTTGGTAAAAGGAAAGACAATTATGATCCACAAAGGAATTGTACACTTACAATAAAAAACATGGAATATATTCTCTAGATTTTCTAGACTTTCTAGAGCTTGAATGCTCATTCAAAAATTTGTTTGCCTCTTTCATTCAACTTGTCTAGGAAAATGATGATGCACTTCTAGATGTTCTCTTAGTATCTGTTGTTATTGAATTTATGTTATGTTTTGTTAGCATATGTTGCTCTTGAACTCATTCAAAAAATTGTTTGCGTCTTTCCTTTCAAATTGTCTAGGCAAATGATGATGCACTTCTAGATGTTTTGTTAGCATCTGTTGCTCTTGAATTTATGCCTTACCGCGTTGAAACATCTGGTGCAATTGCTAGTATTATGGGTTCTCATAAACCTAAAGCTCAAAAACCACCGGTAACTTGACCAAGTCAAGTTTACCTTAACTACCAAACAAAAAATAATAAAAAAATAATAACATACAATTTTTATTTTAACATAGGGTTATTTTTATTTTTATTTTGAAGTTTACCTTCCTCTTTAAGTGTGACTTTTTTGGAAAGTTTTCCGGTTTATTTTCCAATCTAATTTGCCTAGAATATAGCAGGGATTCATCCAAGTTTAACAGGTGAACTCTTCACAATTAAAGTGCCCCAGGGGTTTTTGAGGGTGTTGAATCTTTTTATGCACTAAAAGAACTAGTTTAAACAACACAAATCAAGATTTGGCCACACATTTTTTGGCAAATTCTAGCAAAAAAGTCAACTAAAAACTTAAAAGAAATCATACTTAAAAACTACTTTGTTTACTTTAATTTCACAACAAAATTGATTAAAAAAATAATAACCAAATTATTTTATTTCAACGTAAATTATTTTATTTTATTTTAATTAAATCAAAATATTTACACATTACACCATCTCTTACCTAATAAACTCAAAAATACGTCAAACCAATGAAATTTAATTATAATAGGTTCTTAATGTAGAATAACCCAAAAGAAACATATTTCTATTTAACACGTATGACAAGTAGCTATATACTATGTAAGGTTTTCTATTTTAAACCAACTACCTTATCTTTTACACCCTGACATAGTTTTATTACTCGTTCAAACAATTGGAAATTCCCTTTAGTCTCAATTTAAATTGTTGCACACGTTTTTATAACAGTAATTGATAAAGTTTTCGAGTATTGTAGACATTATTTATTTACTAATTTTTTCAAAGGAATATTATATATATATATTTCAAAGGAATGGGAATAATTGTTGCACACGTTTTTATAAACAGTAATTGATAAAGTTTTCGAGTATTGTAGAACATTAATTTATTTACTAATTTTTTCAAAGGAATATATATATATATATATTTTCAAAGGAATGGGAATATGTTTCAAAGGAATATATATATATATAATATATATATATAAATTAATGATTAGTATGTTTATATAAACCGAATAAGGTTAAATGTATTTGGTGTGTGAAATTATTAAAATACATCTTCCATTTACTAAAAGATAAGCAAAATATTATTTTATAAAAACATATATGCCAAAAATGTTTAAAATATATTAATGAAAAGTGAACATGAAAAACAAACATATATGCTAAAATGTTTAAAAAATATATTAATGAAAAGTGACATGAAAATTTGGTCCCCATAAAAATATATTAGATATAAATAATAATATTAATAAATGAGTTTCCTAGAAGAAGATGCAGATATACATATAATGATAATATATATTAAAATATATTAGATAAGTTATAATTTTTGGAATATATATTGATAAGTTGGAAAAATATTTGGAAGACTTAGATTGTGTTGGTTTATGGTTGTATATAATTTTATGATATTGTGTTTTTTGGTAATAAGTCATTATGAGTTTGACAAGCAATTAAAAATCTTCCAAAATTTTTACTTTAAGATGGGCTTAATATTAATTAAATTAAAGTCATAATAATTAAATTCAAAAATATTATATATGATACTTTCATATATAACAACAAATGTTAGTTAAATCCAAAAAAATCACATATGATACTTTTATATATGAAACAATTACTTTGGAAGAAGTTTTTTCTTACAAATATTTTGGAATCAATATCCATCACAAGTTCAATTGGAATTATAGCATTGAAAAATGAATAAATGGAGGATGAAAAACTTATTATAGGATTGACAACAATGATGAGTTAGCGTTTTAGCTCAAGGGCTAGCTTGATTCGTTGAGTTCTCGTTGTTAAAGAACCTTGTTAATTGGAGGTTATGATGTTAATTCTCCTCAACACTCTTGGGGTTAGGCTCTGTTGATGAGTTGACAGGGAGTGATCCCTTCAGGTGGATCTGCTTGGATAGTTACCATGGACGTTGTGGTCACCGATCTCTAGTTTTCGTCAGCCACACATAAAAAAAAAAGTTAATGTATTTTTCGATAGGAGGTTAACAAAAAAAATCATCTTTGACAACCTCATCGCTCCTGATATTTTATATGGATGTGATGTTTGGGATTGTAGTGTCTCAAGAGAGTCATGAGAGAAGATAGAACATATCCAAAAGTATATAACCTACAATCTTAAGATTAAATGAAATACTTCTTATCTTATCCTCTTGATTGAGCAAGTCTTTCGCCCATTGAAAGCATGCCTATGACTAGGTATCTTATGTATAAGAAGATTTTAAAGAACATGGAACCCAAGAAATTTCCTAAAATTGTTTCTAAATTTAACCAAAACCCCCACCTTCAGCTCAAGTTGGGATGCCATAAGGATGCCTAGTCTTGGATAGACCAATGGAAAATAAAGGAGGAGATCATTTTGTAGAATAAAAATAATATAAAAAACATTATTACTTCAAATTTAAGGAGAAATTGTGGTGTAATAAAGAGTTCAAGGGAAAAAGGAAGCTAAGATATTATACGGAGGTGATTAACCCCAATTTCAAAAATAAAAAATATCTTTATGTCTTGACTAACATTAAGAAGAAAATGAACATTGCTAAAATAAGAACAAATTCTCATAAGCTTCATGGTGAAATTGAGTGTTGGTTAGTTCCCAAAACACTATGGGATGAAAAGGTCTATCACTAACATTCGACTTAATTTTTAAAATATTTGTCACACTACAATCTTTTTACCCTTTTAAGTTAGTAAAACTATGGTGAACTTGGAACACTTCTTTTAATGTTTTTTTAGCATAGAAATAAAATGTTAAAGATTTTTTGTGATCTCTTACCTTCTTAAGGCCTTAGTGGATCATCATCATCATCACATTTTAATGTCATGATCAAGTCAAACACCAAATTGGTGTCAAATTGGAGTTGTGGGATAAAGGATCCCCTTTTAGACATGGATGACTAGAAGTGGCAAATTTAAAATAGTAATAATATATATTAAAAAAGATATTTTAGTGATATGTTTTTTCTTAAATAATTGTGATGATAACTATTTGATGAGGTGCATCTCACCCTTTTCTTAATTAAAGAAAAATCCAAGTGGAGCATGAAGACGTGGACCAGCGGAGCTGAATAAAGGGAAAAAACAGAGAAAATCTCCCTTAAAGCAGTTAAAGAAAAAAAATTAAAGAGAGAATGGATAAGACTATACATCTTTAACACAACTGTACCTCTTTCCGCAGAATCTTACTGCTCTGATACCAACTGATGAAACTGAGAATTTGGGGTTGCCAAATCACTCTCTTTCCCTTCAGTGGAAAGATCCATTTTCCTTTCTGCTTTTCCTGCTCCTGTAGCCGTTCTTCAAGTGCTTGTAACTGTGCCTTTATTTTTGCAATCTTTCTTTCTCGAACTCCTGTAGTCATCTCATCTCTGTGGCTTTTCTCTGAACCTCTTCTCTCTCCTTTATGAATTTTAGTAGCCTTCTCCATCGCCATAAGTTCTTCACCTATGCGTTGCATGAAGCCTCTGCCACAACAAACTCTTTTGCTGCCACTTACCTCACCAATCCTTCCCTCCGGATCTGGTCTTTTGGTAATCATTGGTTCTCTGCTGGAACCTTTTGAGCATCCTCCACTGCTCCTGTAGGCTTCTCTCATCTGCAACTTTGTCACATTCACTTCTCCTTCTTTTCACTGAGATATCTTCACTATTCCTGTAAATCAATATTCATCAGTCCCAAAAATCATCACATGCAGTTAACTTAACAAAAAACACTTGAACCTTCAAAAAGAGTTATTCCTACTCTGGTACCACTTGATGCAAGCCGCAACCCGCAAAACCCAGAATCTTTAAACTCTGTCTACGCATATTACCATGCATTGCAATACACAGTAAATCCAACATATTATCCCTGATAAATGTTAAAAGCTCTCAAAGTTCTAGACAATACATATGCACACAAATCACTGAAATAATTAATTAAGAAATAAATTATTTACAAGAGAAAGAAATAAATTATTTACAAGAGAAATCATGGCCTATTCATGGCCTCTTCTTCTTCATACTCACTCATTCTCTCTCA
>APFE031631004.1:0-10924 GCA_000404065.3 Pinus taeda
ATCCAGCAAAATGAAGAGACACAACCTACAGCAAATCCGCTGTAATATCCTCTGTCTTCTCTCACAGTCTCACCTCTCTGTTTCTTGCTCACATAGAATACACGTCTATCTCACAGCCTCAAATACAATGCCCTCATACAAAGAGAGGGGTTGCCCTCTAGGGCAAAAAAACCCTAAACTAAACATAAGTTCTACCGTCAGATCATCCGCATAATGAACGGCCCAGATTGACTAGAAATTACTATACTTTTACAAGGCAATTTTACAACTATTTTTAGCTTCGGGGGCGCTGCAGCAAATATTTTACGGGCGGAGTTGCCGCCCCCATTTTCAACTGGGGTCCAATGTGGCGGTACTTTTGAATATAGAAGATAATCAGGCTCCACACCCAACATGATGCATCCTTGGAAGTGGAATCAAACTTCATGGCTGCAGAAAAGCTCAATGGAAATGTTGATAGAAGAAGATAGATGGGAGAGCCTTCATCATCCTCTGATCCTAAGATAGATAAAATGACCAAAATGATAGAGTCATTAGCCTCTAAAATCTCCAAATTAAAGGTTGAGTAGCACCCCGGGAAAGGGAGAGTTCCTAAAACCTTTGCTCCTAGAAATCCAAATCCAAATCCATATAGAATAACTAATTAGCAGTTACAGATTTTGCAAAGAAGTAAAGATGCCAATGAAGACCAAACGGTGAAGGCCCCTTTTCAAAATGCAGTCATGGAAGAAGAGCAGTTTAAAGAAGATGATGAGATCCATTGTCTAGAAGACAAAGTAAATGCTTCCTTTTTTACCTCAGCTTCTTATGAAAAGTCATTGTTCAATGACAAAATTAGCCAAGAATGGTATGGTGAAGCTATTCTACAAATTGAAGATCAGCAAAGATATAATCTGAGGTCAAAGATGAATAATGCCAAGGAAGCTCCTATTCAAAGAGTTGTTGTCCCTGCAGTACAACAAGCTAATAAGCAAAAGCAACCAGAAGTTGATCCCATCATCCTCAAAGCTCCATCTCATGAGGTAAGAGGCCTTGAAAAGTCTCCTTCTCCTTTCAGTTTTCAATCAGAAATTCAGAAGCTAAGAATACCTATGCCTTTGATTGAACTAGTGAAGAATGAGTCCTTCAAAATATCCATCCTCGAGGCCCTTGAGCCTAAAGCCATACAAGCCTCTAGTGACTATGTAAATCTACAAGATGACAAGCCAACTATTATTCTCAGCCCAATGGTTGAAAATTGTGAAGATAGCTCCCCATCATTCTATGTCTCTCTAACTATTCATTAAAATATCCTTCACAACTGCCTTTTGGACATTGGAGCTAGCCATAATCTAATGCCCAAGGCTGTCATGGATGAGTTGGGTCTTGATATCACCAAACCTTATCATGACCTTTTTTCTTTTGACTCTAGAAAACTGAAATGCCTGGGATTAATCAAGGAACTAGCCATCACTTTGTCTTAGCTGCCCATGAATAGCATGATGATGGATATTGTGGTAGCAGATGTACCCCCCAATTTTGGCATGTTACTTTCCAGAGGTTCGATCAAGATATTAGGTGGATCATTACAAAATGATCTATCCTATGTTACTGTCCCAGTCTTTGGAGGTGAGAGAAAGAGATTACACACAGAAGCTCAGTTGGCTTATATCATCAGTGATGAGAAGAATCCCACTAATCATCCCATCTATTTTGTTGACAATGATTTTAGATTATGTATTCGTCATATTGAAAAATCCCAGTTGGTCTCCACACAGATTATAAAACCAGTTTGCCATATCGTTGAGGAAGAAGGCCCACGGATTTGGGACATGTTCTTTGATGGGGCTTGCTCTAACGAAGCTGCATGGGCAGGTGTAGTCCTTGTGTCCCCCACACAAGAATACATTCATTTATCTTTCAAATTAACCTTTGAGGTCACAAACAACATAGCAGAGTATGAAGCTTTGGTTCTGGGCTTAAGCGCTGCTAAAGAAATGGGTATCAAAGGCCTGAAAGTGTTTGGAGATGCAAACCTCATCATTCAGCAAGTCAATAAAGTATTTCAAGAAAAGCATCCAAGACTGAAAGCATACAGAGATGAGGTATGGAGGCTTAAGGGTTGTTTTAATGATTTCAACATTTCTTATATTCCGAGAATGAAGAGCGATCTTGCCGACTCCCTTGCTACGTCTGCTATCACGTTTATTTCTCCTTTGCCTCCTAATTTGACGTATGAAGTTTAGGTAAGATATAGACAGTCTCTACTTGACAATGTCAAATACTGGAGAGTTTTTGAAGACGGTGAGGAAACTAATAGGTTTTTACAAGTCGTTGAGAAATTTTCTGAAATGCACATCGACCAAGAAAATGAAACCATGGAAAAATGCAACCAGTCCAAGCTAAAGGATGAGATCGACCGAGGAGGCATTGTCCAATTACCTAGTCATCATATTCCAAAAGGATTGGTGCCTCTAGAGAAGTTGTTCAATCATAACGATGTGCCTTATAAGATTGCCAAGACAGAAAATGTGTCTGTTGTTTGTAAACATAATATAGGGATCCCACCCCGTCCGAAATTCATCAATCTATCCACTCATTTGTGTTCCACCTAGAATTATGAGGATTGCACCCTAATAAAGAAATTCGCTGATATTCTTGCCTCGGAATACTGTGATCTTAAAGCTTATGACACAAAGATCATTCAGCATAAGATTCGACTGGAGAAGAACACCACCCCTTTTAAGCAAAAATTAAGACTTATGAGCTCTCTCTTCTTGCCTTTGATTGAGAAAGAGATCAAGAAGCTGTTGGATGCCAAAATCATAGTTCCTTTAAGGTATTCAAAGTGGATAGCTAACCTTGTGGTAGTAAGAAAGAAAAATGGAGAGATCAGGCTTTGTGTTGACTTCAGAAATCTGAACAAGTGCTCTAAAAATGATAACTACCCCCTGCCTGAGATGGAACACTTGCTGCAAAGCGTTTTAGGGGCCTGAGTAATGTATTTCTTAGACGGATTTTTAGGTTACAATTAGGTTGTTGTGCATCCAGAAGATCAGGAAAGGAACGACTTCACTACTCCTTGGGGCACTTTCATGTACTCCAAGATGCCTTTCGGATTGATGAATGTTGGGGCTAGTTTTCAAAGGGCCATGGACATAGCCTTTGTGAGAGAGAAGGACAAGTTTGTCCTTATTTATCTTGACGACATAATAGTCTTCTCTAGCAGTCACAAAGACCATTTGTAGCATTTGAAGAAGGTCTTCCTAAAGTGCAGACAGTTTGGAATTTCAGTGAACCCGAAGAAGTCACAATTTACTCTAGAGGAAGGCAAGCTTCTGGGAGATATTGTTTCTGCTGAAGGTGTGAAGATTGATCCAACAAGAGTTCAAGAAATTCAGACATTGTCCATCCCAAGGTCAAAAAGGTACATTCAATCCTTCCTGGGTAAGATTAACTTTGTAAGGAGGTTCATTCCAAACTTTGCAAAGTTAGTAAAGCACATCACTTCCATGCTGAAGAAAGGATCAGAAATAAAATGGACAGATGCTTCAAGAAGCTCTTTTGAAGCCATCAAGCAAGCTATCATGGAAGCTCCCATTCTAATAAGCCCAAATTACACTAAGGATTTTTGTATCTTCTCTTTTGCCTCTTATGATACACTTGCAGCAGTTTTGTTGTATAAAAATGATGAAGGCATGGAGCACCCCATGGCGTTTTTCAAAAAAACTCTAAGGGATGCTAAACTAAGGTATGACTTTATTGAAAGACAAGCTTATGCTCTCAAAAAACCTTTAAATGCATTCAGAATTTATATTTTTCATTTCCAAAGTGGTTTCATATGTATGTTTGGCCTCAGTAAAGGATGTCTTAACTCACCTAGATATTGATGGAAAGAGAGCTAAATGGATTGCAAAATTCATAGAGTTTAACATAGAGGTGAAGCCCACTATGCTTGTCAAAGGCCACGGCTTGGCTAAAGTTATGGTTGAAGAAAATTGTAGCTTGTTAAAAATAAATTGCATGGGTCTAAATTCAGATGATGAGCAGATAGAGGGAGCAGCAGAAGAAAAAAAGTAGAATCAGTCTCTGGTTGAAAATCTAGCCACCTTTGAATGGTATTACATCACAGTTCATTTTTTGCAAAAGCTAGAAGTCCCTTCAGGGCTTAGCTCAAGTCAAGCCTGAGCCATTAAACTCCGATCAGCTAAATTATGCATAAATAAAAATCTGCCTTATTGTAAATACCCATCGAGAATCCTCTTGGGATGTCTACATAAAGAACAAGTTGTGGAAGTCATACACGAGTTCCATTCTAGCATCTGTGGAGCGGATCATTATTGGAGGACCACAACTCACAAAATTGTGAGGGCTAGGTATTATTGGCCTACTCTATTCTGTGATGTGTTTTCTTTTGTGAAAGCTTGTGACAAGTGTCAGAGGTTTGCAGGAAGACAACAGCTAAAATCTATGCCCTTGAAGTCAATACATGTCAATGGTCCCTTTCAGTAGTGGGGCATGGACTTTATAGGTGATCAACCCACATTCCAGTGGTCAACACAAATGGATCTTAGTAGCCAATGATTATTTCACCAAGTGGACTGAGGCTATACCCACTAAGAATGCCAATCATCAAGTTGTCATAAAGTTCTTGAATGAGAATATTTTCACGAGAATTTGTTTCCCAACCAAACTAGTCACTCATAATGTAGTAGCTTTCAAGGCAAAAGAATTGGTGGACATGTGTGAATCCATGGGCATTCAAGTGGTGCATTCTACGTCATATTATCCTCAAGGCAATGGCCTGGCAAAATCATCTAACAAGAGTCTGGTAAGGGTAATCAAAAAATTGTTAGAGGACAAAGAAAAGCGGTGGCATTCCAAGTTGAAGTTTGCACTATGGGCTAACAGAGTTACCATAAAAAATTCCATAGGGAATTCTCCATTTAAACTGGTTTATGGCACTGATGTTGTTTTCCCTATCCAACTGGTTCTCCCTGTGGCTAAAATCGTGCAAGAAGAACAAGATGAAGAGAATTACATGGTAAGAAGAATGAATAACCTGGTTGAACTATAGCAGATCAGAGAGTAGCTAGTCGAGAAGTCAAAGGCTCATCAAAAGACAATCAAAGAAACCTTTGATAGGAAGGCAAAAGTGGAAAATTTCCAAGTTGGTGATTGGGTGTTTAAATGGGATGCATTTAAGGAGAAGAAATATAATCATGGCAAGTTTCGCTCTTTATGGATAGGTCCTTTTGTCATCGCTCAATTTCAGCAGAAAAATACATTCATTCTGCACAGTCTGGAAGGAGGAGATACTTTTGGCAGCCAAGTAAATGGGCGTTAATTGAAACTTTATTTCGTTTAAGGCTTTAAATCCTTGTTATTGTAAACATGTTTTTTCTAGTTTTTATTTTTCATTACAAAATAGACAACATGCCCAATGGAACACTTGGAGGAAGACTTGATTTTGTTTTTGCAGGAAAGGCATTTATCTGTGATCCTTGAAACCTCACAGGGAGGATTTCAGCACCAGAAGGAGCCAGTGTTAGCCTCGCGAGCAAAAGGCTCAAAATTGAATCCATATATGTTCTTAAAGTTTCCAAATTTACTTAAAATCATCCCAAGGGATCTAAAAATGCTCTTGAAATCTTCAACATTTGCTTAAAATCATCTAAAGGTTAAAATCAACGCAAGAGGAGAGCCCTTGGAGGGGCAGAAATACACTATCCGGAGGAAAAAAGCACTTGAAAAACCATGAAAAAGCCAAAATCACAAGCTTAAACATTGAAAGAACAACAACCATTAGATCTGGCTAATCAATGACCCAGATCTAAGTGGCTAATCGCAATCGGCACTACAAAGAGCATGACTTAAAGAAGGGGCGTAGGACACTACCGATTAGTGATATCCGATGATCAGATTAGCGGGTCACATTGGCAAGGTGTCAACGATTTAGGAAAGGGCCCTAGGCATGAGTTATAAGGGATTGTGATCGGATTTCATCGCTATATCCCAATGGAGTAGCACCAAGCGGTGGGGCCTATGCACAAGTATATGGGTGATGTGATAATCGGACATGACAGTTATATATGCAATATTTGATAATATTTCAGGTCCATGGGTACGACAATTTTAATACATTTTTAATTTATTTCGTAATATAACGAAATACAAAGGAACATAGGGCAGTGCGGATAATGATGAGCTCGAACCTGAAAGGGTCCAGGAAGTGAAATATATAAAATTTGAGATCTGTGAAAGTCATCTTTAATGTATTTCACATATTTTCAATATAAAGGGAAAATCGCAAAAATGGAAGGATTTCGGGAAAGCCAAAGGTGATAAGTGGTTTAGGCCAAGCCCCTATTGATGCCATATAGCGACTGCCATGCGTGAAGGACAACGAGAGAGAAAACCACCCTCATCGGGCGCTTAACTACAGTACAAAAGAGCCCCGTGAAATGGATCATCACCATTGGATCTAGAACTCCCACATCAATAGTGGAGATGTCATATCTCCCAAAAGGCAAACCTGATGGACATATATCCCATTTTTGAGGTCTTTTGAAGTTCGAAAAGGACAAAGAGGGGCAAGACTTCTCCATATTGTTGTGTTTTCTGTTTAAAACAGAAACAGTACGGCAGTGTTGTTCTGTATTTATAGAAAGCATGCATTGCTAACATTTTAAAGGGAACAACGCAACAAAGCATGCTGGACACAGCCACAACAATAGAGATCATGGATTAGACAATGTAACTAGCCCAAAACAAAAATATCATGGGCACCTACAATGCAACACAACCTGAAGCAGAATCTGTCATGAGGCATCAACAACATAGCTTATCCAAAACCAACAAGTGATCATGGAGCATCTCTGGCATGAGAGAGCTCCTAGACAACGCATCAAACTACCTAAAGGTGGTTATTCCTCTGTGAATCAAACAGTTAAAGGATAGAGAGGACAGATTAAGACTATGAGCCTTTGAGAGCTTAACATCATGGTAAAAGGCCTATAAAAGGCTGAAAACTAAATGTAGCAAGGGTTCAACTTCTCGAGATTGTTGCTACTTTGTTCCTTCAAGTTTTTCATCTTCATTCTCACAATATAAGCTTATTTTGCTATTATATGTTCAATTTCCATTTTCTCTGCTATTCTACGCTTGCACTTGAATAGGTTATTCATGTTTTTTGTTGTATCTAATGCCAAATAACTGTCATCTTATCTCTGCATTCATAAATTAGATTTGCAAGTTTCATTTACTACATGTAGCTGGCCATTCAGATGTATTTATGTATGCAATCTCCTCGTACAATTAGTATTCTCCATCTACCCATTAAATCAATAAGCTATTGAGCATTAACAGTCCAAAGCCTTGTATTGTTGAGGGTGTTCATGCATGTCTTGAGTGAGAACAAAGTTGAAATGGTTATCTCACTTGATCCAAACCATGATCCATTCCAATAGTTCTCAGAACAATATTGAATATTATATGTTACAATGCATCTCCGAGCTGCAACCTACTAGATTTTCCTCTAGAGATAACATGACCATCGAAATGTAAATATGTTATTTTCATATATTACTTATGTTTATAATGTCATTAATCACTAGTCAAATTTGTGGTTAATATTCAAAACATTATTTATGTGTAATTCCCTAGGTGATAAGATCATTTTATGATCCTCCTTGGGGTCATGTAAGTTTATGGTAAAAAATCAAGGTTAAAAGTATTTTATTTTGAATTTATTAATTAATTAACATCTTGTCTAATTTTTTTAAGTTTTGATTTTTGTGCTGAAATTGTAATAATTGTTTAGAATGACTTTTTAAGATATAAATGGATTCATCCCTTTAAGAAACCCTAACGAGGATACAACTCACACATGATTCTAAGGAATTTTTGTTAAATTTTAAAATATATTACTTAAAAAATAAGGGAAAAAATTATAACAGAAGATTGGTGAAAGGAAAAATTATTAGAATGAACCTTAAAACTTTAAAAAGAGTTTTAAGCCTTATTTTATTATTTTATATTATTATTAAAATAATTTTTTAATAAGTAATCACCATTTTTGAGAAAACTTGAACCTCATATATAGTTGTCGCGAATATCAAGTATCTTTATCCTGAAATATAGTTAATAAAGTAATTATTTACCATATTTATTTATACCTTTATTACCATTCATAATACTGTAGAATCTAGTAAAGAACGTTAACTTTTCTCAATTATTATTTGAAATCCCCTATTAATTCCGGCAACGATATCTTAACATGAAACTATTACACTGTCCTCGTGGATTCATACTGCGGTTCGTAGCATATCCTCTGTTTTGAGTGATTTAAGCCCTGAGAATTAGGTTTTAATATCGTAGAGTGAGCTTTTGATTCCTCCACGGCGCTATGGATAGCGAAGAGAAAAACCTAGCGGGGACAAGCTCTGAACGTCCTTGCGGAAAAACGACCAAGCGGAATACGGAATCAGAGGCCGAGCAAGAGGGCTGTCCAGGTGATTTGCAGAAGCAACCTCATGAGGCTAAGAAAGAACGTTGGAGATTGGACGTGCCGAATGAGTGTAGACAACCATTATATGAACTCACTAAGGGCTTGGATTTGAGATCTACGGGAGCTGCGGTGTGGTGGATGTTACCGTCTGAAATCAATAGATTGACAGACTTGACAAAAGAGCTAGAGTGTGAGAAAGGCGGACAGGCGATTGATTGGTTATTATCAATGGCGCCCCATATAATAAGTCTCACAAGAGAACTGGGGTTGCAGAATGGCAAACAAACCCTAAATTGGCTAGTGCCAAAACAAACTAAGCGTTTGCTGGAGCTGACTCGACTGCTAGGGTTGGACAATGGGGGGCAGACACTGGATTACCTAATATCAATGGCCGAGTTCATTGTCCCAGTAAGCAAAGAAATTCCGCCTAACTTATCATTCGCCACGGACGTCCCCGCTCAGTTTCCATCGGAGCAATTTCTGACACCAACTTTCCAACATCCAGGAGGAGCCGAAGACCCGCGGTCCTCTTCGAAACAGCAGCCCTTTGTACTGGAACGCATTCGGCAGCTAACTGCATTCGGTCCTTCAGCAGCAAATAATAGTGTCCCTCCGCTTCCACTGCCGACACAATCCACACTGCCAGAGAGGATTGCTACATGCAGTGAAATAAGTGAAGACTCTAACTTTTCATCCTTAACGAATGCTCAACCTCAACAGCAATTCCAAAGCTCTGTACCTCTTGTAGGAGAAAAGCAGCAGTGGAATCAATTTCTTGCGAGCAGTAGTGGGCTCCAAGGAGGGCAAATCTGTTGGAAACTGGTAATTTCCCCTGTGCGCGGGAGGGCAGCAGCAATGGCGCGCAGTCAGCAGTCAACGGAGACAGAAAACCACCCAGCGGTAAATCAAAACCAGCAGGATCATATCGCACCACCCTTCCGCACAAAGCAGTTTCCGTGCATCGAGCTCCGATGCAATTGGGAGCTGACAACTGTCCAGCAAGTGATGCTGGCCTGACATCAGCATGTCCCATCCGCCGGAAGGTAACTTCTGGTCCTCTTACCCCGTCCGATATCCGTCTGATCATGAGGCCTCTCTCTCCGCCGTTTGATCTCGTGGAAGTTGTCCGCCGTTTAAAACCTTCATGGTACGCGTACGGGGCCTGTCAAAATTAATGCAGCATGGAGTAGAAAATCACTGGACCATACCATGTAATAATTTTTATGTCATATGGTTTGGTAAAAGTTTCAATGTTTTCCTACGGCACATTAACATGGAGTATGGGCGGGAGGTAAATCATAACTTAAGTTTTTCTTATTTTATTAATTTGCCCATATGAAATATAAACGTGTTGACTCCATTCGAGTTGTATTGCATCGCACGGGGAGAATGTGTAATTTGTGTTCGCTCCAGCCAATGAAAACCGGAGGAGAAGAACAGAAGAAATAGCACACGGGGATATGATGAAGTGGGTTTGCAGCAGCAAATTGAACACCAAGGGATTGTATTTGTAGTGTGAAGAAATTACACACGGGAAGAAAAACAGGGTTGGGAACAGCCAATAAAAATCAAAGGTAAATGTGAATGTTTTTTTTGGTGTATGGATTAAAAATGTAATGTGTAGCACACGGGGAAGAATTGAATGGTATTGCACACGAGGAGAAGAGTGTGTGGGCTCGCAGCAGCCATTAAAAGGAAACCAGGTGATTGTCATGTAAAAGCATGAAGTGAAAGTAAGAACAGGGTCAGTAGCACCTGTAAAACCAATGAAGAAAAACCAGAGGAATGCACAGAAGTGCATGAGTGAATATTTTTGGGTTATAATGTAATTTCATGTATTTGGCATGAAACAGAGGAGCATAAAGTTTTTGTTTGTAATGTAAAAAGTAAAAGAATGCACAGCAGTGCAGGAGAAGGCAGACAAGTAAATGAAGAAAACCAAGGGTTGTTTTGGTTTCAAATCCATGAGTTGTTTCACACAGAAGTGAAAAGGTAAATGTGTAAATCCCTGTAAGTTTTGTTTTCACACAGCAGTGAATGTAAATGAAATATTTACACAGTGGTGTAAAATTTCATAGGAGACGGAGTAATTTCTTTTGTAATGTTTTGGTGAATCCCTCTCAGTAAAAGAGGATGAATATGTCTCTGTAAATTCTCAGGTGAAAACAGAGTTTTGGTTTAATCTTGTTTTAGGTAAATCCCTCTTAGCAAAGAGGATGAATGTGTAACTGTGAACTTATTTTAATGAATGGGAATATTTTATGGTGATGAAATACTCTGTTCTCAGCTATTTTTTTAAAAGGGTCCTCTGAGCAAAAAGATCCTGGAGCAAAGGAAACAGAGCATTGGCTCTGTGGTGTTTGTCTGGTTTTGGTATTTTCCCATCCCAAGCAAAAATACCCAACAGTGGTATCAGAGCTAGTCCAGGCTCTTTGA
>APFE031631006.1:5139-23830 GCA_000404065.3 Pinus taeda
TACTAAATCAAGAATAATTATTTTGAAGTTTATTTTCATATAATAATCTTAATTTTTCATAAAAAGTTTACTTTCTATTTAAATATTTTAATAAATTTTTTGATATTTTATTTTATGATTTTTAGTAAGTAAATATTTTTAATATTTAGTATAATAGTAGAATTTTTCTCGGCAAATAATCACTTGTTATTTATTATATTTTTAAAGTTGTTTGTTTTTTTAAATATTATTTAGGAGACAAAAGTGATGGTTGATATGTGAAAGGAATTACAAAATTGAAAAATAAAATCATAGAAATTTCTTATTTCCATGTCCTACAACACAATTATAATCAGGTTGTTATGGTTACTCGTGGTTGGCCCCATACAAGCTTCCCAACTCTCTTCCTCCAATTGTCTCCCATCACCATTGCAAGAAGTAGCAAAATACATCTTCCTTTGTTTAGAAATTGGATCCATTCACTCCTCTTCTACAAATAACTCCATAATAGACATCAACTGTGTGTACAATTTTAGTCTAATTTTATCTAGATAAATTGTGTCTTAAGGGGAAGTGACATCATAAGCTCAAGCACATCTACTATAGTCCCTATACTATATTCTTGACATCAACTATTTGTACAATTTTACATAAGTGAGTGAGTCTAATTTTATTTAGATAAATTGTGTCTTAAGGGGAAGTGACATCATAAACTCAAGCACATCTACTATAGTCCATGTACTATATTCTCAAGTGGGTTGGTGTGAATGTATGTCATTTTGATTTGCCATGCCAGCGTTGTGTCGACAATGTGGGTAATGTTAATCATCTCAAGCCCTATGAACTTCCTATTCTGAAAGAGGTAATTTTAATCATCTCAAGCCGTATGAACCTACTAGACCTATAGCATTAGACTACAACGTATCTTGTTGGGCACCAAAGCCAACTTCCTTCTTAGGAAAAATGGTTGTCTCAAGTTTCTTTTGATCATAGCTTCCCGCCCCTTGTTGAGAAGGTGGGGTCATTTTTGCTAAAACAATGAAGAAATGATGTGCCACATCTTGCAATCATTTATAACTAGTCTTAATAGTTATTTTTAGGATAATAAAGGCATGGTTAATCTTGAGCACTATGCATTTTTAGTTTATATTGCTTCTTAGTTAAAGATGACTTTGTCAAAACTAATCAAATCTCATCTTAAGTGAAATCTTATAAAAGGCATTTTCTTAGAAGAAGCTAATCAGATCTCATCTTAAGTAAAATCTTATAAAAGGAATTTTCTTAGAAGCATATGATACAAATGTTTTGGGAATCAATATTCTTGTGCATTTTAGGTTTGCAAGTTTCCATCTTAAGCATTTGAGTGTTATGTATTATCAATCATCCAACCATATGATGAAGGGAGGCAGATCCATTCGAATGTTATGTCTTATCAATCATCCAACCATCTGATGAAGGGAGGCAGATCCATTTATGCAGTTATCTGGGTCTTCGAATCCAGGAGGACGAATTAATAACAAGTTATGCACTTGCTTATCCAGGAGGATGAATTAATGACAATTTATGCACCTGCAAAATGGATTTTTATATGCCATGATTCTTATCCAGGAGGATGAATTAATGAAAAATTATGCACCTGCATAATGGATTTTTATATGCCACGATTCTTCTCCAATTTATGCCTTACGACGTTTCCTTTCCAACATTTGGTGCAATCGCTAGTTTAACAATACATAGAATTAATGTAGATATATCTTAACTTAGATAGATTTTTTGTGCCTGGGAGATCCACAGTTATGATGGATATAGACTGGTTTAATTTCTTCTTTCAAATAAGCTATATACCAAGGGTCAATACCATGGGTTCTCATACACATGGAGCTCAAAAATCAGCGGTAACTTAACTAAATCAAATTTACATTATTATTTTAGTTTAAAAGTTATTTTTATTTTAAATAAGAGTTATTTTTTTTTCTTTTTATTTTATTTAAGTGTAGTTATATTTTATTTATTTTTTATTAAAAGAAATACCAAATTAAAATTTGTTGTATACACATGCCTTAGTCAATGTAAGATGATTTTCAATTTTTTTCATTTATAATGAATATTTTTTTTTACTTTAGACCAATATACATTGTAGAGTTGATCTATCTCTAAATTCTATTATCTATAGAGATGTTAGAAATTATTAACTTTGAATTATTATTTTAATGCGTTTGATAGTTTGGCTAGGTGATAAATGGAATCGTTGATGACATGAACTAAGTAATTCATCCAATTGATATATAGTAATGAGTCACTTTTCACTTGAAGTGTCACATGATAAACAAGTGTTAACTAGAGTGAGTAAGTATAACAGAGTAGTTAACTTGCCTAGACAACACTTAGTTTTGAGTCTAAAAGAAATGAAAGTCTGGTATAGGGATAAAGCCTAAACTAACCATTAAAATTAGTCACTACAAGCATTATCAAAGTAGGCCCATGGCCTAGTTTTATTTAGGATTGCAACTTGTATAGGTATGTGTATTGACATAATGTAAGAAGATGTATCTAGAATCATAAGGGGATGTATGCTTTTCTATACCAACAAGCATAGTAATAGGAAAGAGGATCTATATCATCCCTTAACTGTAGCCACATATCGTTGGGAAATCACTTCCATGGACTTTATGGGAGGTTTACTAATAATCGAGATGGGACATCACTACCATTTCATGGTAATGGAAAAGTTGAATAAGATATGCATTCCCATGCCCTACAAAAAGGCCATATACGGGGAAGAACCAACAAACTTGTCCTTTGGACAAGGCTAGGTACTCTTTGGAATTCCAGAGAGCATCATTTTGGAAAAGGAAAAAATATTATTAGGTGCATTTTTTACTACATTATGGGAGAATATGGACATGAATTTACTGAAACATACAACATTCCATCCAAATATATATGTGAAAGCAAAAGTTGTCAACATGAATTTGGTATAGCTTTTGAGGGGTTATAATCATGGGAATGTTCACATGTTTTTAGTGCTAGAAATGTACACACATTTTTTTTAATTTCATTTTCTCGTAATAGGAAGCTTCGGTGCACGATGATTTGGTTGCTTAGAGATAAGTTTGGGTTCACAAATGTTGTGGTTTGAGTTGCAAATACATGAAAATATCATTTTTTGAGAAAATAGATGTATCTATATCTTTGATGTTATTTATCTACAGGCTACACAACTTTGTTTTCCATGAAACTATATACACATATAAAGTTAAGTTTGTAGATTCAAAATATATAACTTTGTAAAAAAAAAAATTTACTATTGTAAATACATTTTTCTCTAGATTCCTATCAAAATCTTGAAATATGTCCCTCATTTATTTCGACTATGGCTTTTATGACTTTAACCATTTGAAAAAGAATGATATCATATTTTTTTCCCATAAAAAAAATACTAATTTTATTCATAAGATAAAATTACATTTTGTAGATGCTAATTGAGCATATGTAGAAAATATTGTTCCTATTTTTCACAGAAAACAACAAAAATTAAAACTAGAAAACTATTATTTTCTCCGTTTCTTTTTCTCCACCTTACACCATCCCCCAATGTTGGGGGTAGTAATTACAAGGGAGAGCTGATTTTCTGTTGTAGTTCTGGGAGAGTCCTTGTCCGACTTTGATCCTTTTGATCTATGAGTTCTCTTGTTTCCAGTTGTTTCCCTTTCTGTTTTCTGGAAATCGTGTTGCTGCAATGGGTTACAGGGGGCTTCCTCTTGCATTTGCATGTTGTGCTGGATTTTTTATTCTTCCTTTTCTACTTGGTCTTCTGTAATGTCTGTTGTGTCTTCTTCTTGTTCTGGTGGCTCTGTATTTTTCCATCCTTTAGTCTTCCTCTGTTGCTTCTTATTTCGATTGGGGATGTTTCTTGCTTGTGGACAAGCATTATGAAGGTGGCCTATTTGTAGGCATCCTTGGTATTAGAATATTGTGTTTTCATAATCCAAGGATTGTAGCGCCTGACTGTTATTAAAGTTTAGTGTTATACTATTTGGTAACCCCTAGATGAGATCTACTTCGACACATATTCTGGCAAATGTAAATATTCCCCTTGTAATTTTGTCTTCATCAATCTTTAGAAATTTCCCTAGGGTATTTCCTATAGCAATTAAAAACTTGTTGTGCTAGAAATGTAGAGGAAGGATATCATTTCATATTGTTAAGATCTTTCTAGGTCACACTAACATAAGGCATTGTAACTTTAATGATATAATAAATTTCATAGTTTAAAAGATATATAAATTAAATAGCATAAATTTTAAAAGAATAATTGTGTACAAGAACACTCTTTTCTCTACAAACCTACAATTTTTTTTAATAAAATTTCATCATTTAAATAAAGTGACACTAAGAGATATATATGAATTATATTTTGCAAGAAAAATAATAAACTAATAATAAGAAAACTCAAAATTGATTTGGTTAGATCCAACTTATATAAATAAAAATTATATATTTAAAAAAAATAATTTATTTGTCTACATTTCAATTTTTATACTATCTTTAATTTCATTTCTTAGATATCTCTAATCATCCCTCCAAGTTTAGAGAACATTGTATTTCCAAATTAGTACAGCCACTAATATGTTTAAAAAGACTATCATTAATTTACTCACCTTCATTAATACTATAAATCAATAATAAAACATAAAATTAGTTGATTTATTTTTATATTTCATTTTAATGTTAATGAAAATTTCACACATATATGTAAATATTTTAATAACGAAAACTTCTTTTTTCTCCACTCAGGAGAGAGATGTTAGGCACACTAGGTTTCATAATATAATTACGAAGAATACAGGGAAGCATTAGAGGGAAGGTAAAGTAATTTATGGTGCGCTAATATTATATTTTATATTTTATGGTATAGGTTTTCATGTATTTTATATTATTGTAGTTTAGTGATTATGGTTTTTTTGTTTTGAAAGTTATGAAAATTTTGGTCATATTTTAAAGAATCTAACAAGGAATTTTGTAAATTCAAGTAAAAGTTGTTAAACTTTATAATTTTAGGTGTCCTATAACTAAGATTTTTGTAATTCAAGTAAAAGTTGTCATACTTTATAATTTTAGGTGTCCTAAAAGTATTTGATGATCATGAATCTATTTCCACCATCAAAAACATGATTCAAAAACTCTATCTACAAAATTTTTAAAACTTTTTTAACCGAATTCAACTTAAGCCTCCATAAACAAATCCTTTTAAATTTCTTTTAACTTTTCCATTAAATTAATCCTTTTATATTTCTTTAACTTTTCCATTAACTTAACCATTCATAGAATTGCTAAGTTAGTGTCATAATTTTCTCAATGCATGATAACCTATTATGTTATTGTAGTAGCAAGAAACACATTCTTTGCTGATCTTCATCCTTTACTAGAGGGTTTAAAGGAAATCATCCCCGCTAGGGTCGAAGAGAAAATTACCCTATGTCGTTATTAATATAATGGGTTTGTGAAAGCCTCAAATAACCCTTCAACCCATAAATCTTGACTTGGACTTCAACATTAATCTTTTAAAAATAATCTAAACAAATCAATTGACTTCGTGGAAAATATGAAAGAAAAAAAATAAATTCTATATTTACTCATTTTCTTCCTATTCAATAATTGACATTCTATTTAAAGTATGTAAATATATTAGTCAGTTTCTTAGTCATCCTATTAAGAGTGGCTACAGGTATATATAATTTATTAGATAATAGTGATAAGATATTAAGGATTTAATAAAATATTAATTATTATAATATAAAATAAACATAACTATAAAATTTATAATAACAAAATTAGTATTTAATTAAGCCGATAAGCTTTCTTTTGAAAGAGACTTTCGTCGTCGTTTTGTTTCTGGCGTTGACACATGGCGTCCATATTCGATGGGCATCTGTTATGCAATTTTTGTTCATTCTCAGCGATTTCCGAGAACTTCCTACTTTGTTCCACCATATCCGTCCGTTTGGTAGCATTATTGCTAGGTGGCATTATTGCTCAACTCTCTCCAAAACCCAGTTATGCAGTGCAGGATCAACAAATTCGTGCTTTGAAAACCCTGTTTTGTAGTGCACACACATTCGTGGCTTGAAACCCCTGTTCTGCGATGCACGATCAACAAATTTGTGCTTTGGAAACCCTGTTCTGTGGTTGACGACCAATGAAGATGTGCTTATTCCGTGCTTCTATGACCTTACTAGCAGCCTTCTTGGATCAAACTTCATCAACAAATAGACAGCCCTGTTTGGCAATCTCACAAAGTATAGCAGTGTTCAAACTGACAGAGGAGCCTGGTTTGACAATCTCACGAACGGAGTTGAAAATCGTGAGCCAGAGCTGTGTTCAGAATACATCTGCACAACATCATTTCTTCCAGGTCAGGTCCTTCTTCAACTACCTTGTTTCCCTTTCCTTGCCATATCATCTCTCTCAGTCCTGTTTTGCTTCCTAGGGATTTGCTGGACTTCATTAATGATAGGCTTATGATTTTTTTTTTACATGGTTGTCCTCTTCTTTCTCCTTTTCGTTCATTCAGCATGATTATCCTTCAAAACAAAATCCGTTTTGATAAGAGGACATCTCTGACTTACACTGACAAATATGGCTGCTTCGTGATAGACACCTCACAAAACCAAGTTATGAAATAGTTTGCGGGAAGCAGGTTGTTCCATTGCTGGCACACAATTCGATATACACAAATTGCACAGGAAGCCAATATAATATATCCTACGGCAATTCGTTCCACCCTGTGGCAAATACAAGAGTCGTTGATTCAATTTCCATATTTCTTAACTCAACCGGTTGAACAAGGAGACAATAACAATTCGTGACAGTATAATTTGAATCCCATGACAGTATAATCTGAATCCTTCCTGGTGTCATTTTCCATAGATCCACCCTTTATTTGAACTTCCTTTGATTTCCAGTTGGATCCTTTCTCAACCAAAGAATTTGGTTTGGATATTTTAATAATACTCTAGGTGAATGCTTTCGGTACTGAGCATGGATAGTGTAATTTTGAAAAGGATGCATCCCCTCAAACAACTGCAATGTTTCTCTGAATTCTTTGACATGGCTCTGTATATCTTCAGGACTGTTGGCATTTTTACATGTCTGAAAATTTAGGGACAATTCTGAAATTTTAGGCACAGGTTTGATCTAAGTCACATGTCTGAGAATCTTTGCACAGATATGAACTATGTATTCTAAAAAATAAGTAGGTCTAAACTGTTGTCCACATACTATTTTAAAATTGTCTTCTCACAGGCCTGAGATTGTTGTAGATCCTTTGCCATAGGTCAAAAATCTATGCAAAAGTACTTAATGTCACAAAGATATGTGACAATTTAAAAACTCTTGCTTCAATTACAAGTCTTCATTGTACACAGGTCTAAGATACTGTCAGAATTTCGAGCTACTAGGCATTTTTGCACACAAGACATATGCCTCATGTCCAAGAGTTTACAGGTCACAAATTCTCTTCCACAAGTCGGATCACAACAAATGTTACATGTCTGAAAATTTAGGCACAATTTTGAAATTTTAGGCACATGTTTGATTTAAGTCACAAGTCTGAGAATCTCTGCAGAGATATGAACTATGTCTTCTAAAAAATAAGTAGGTCTGAACTATTGTCCACATACTATTTTAAACTTGTCTTCTCACAGGCCCGAGATTGTTGTAGATCCTTTTCCATAGGTCAAAAATCTATGCAAAAGTACTTAATGTCACAAAGATATGTGACAGTTCAAAAACTCTTGCTTCAGTTACAAGTGTTCATTATAAATAAGTCTAAGATACTGTCAGAAGTTCGAGCTACTAGACATTTTTGCGCACAAGACATATGCCTCATGTCCAAGAGTTTACAAGTCACAAATCCTCTTCCACAAGTTCAAGCACAACAAATGTTACATGTCTTAAAATTTAATCACAATTATGAAATTTTAGACACAGGTTTGATCTAAGTTTAGTATTGTATACCTTCAGTTTTTCCATATTCTTGCAAATCCATCCCATAACAAAGGAAATATGAACTATTGCATTTACTACATCAGTTGAATTATCCATGACAATAACAATAGTTGATCCAAGACCTTCTTTGGTCTTTTGTCAACCAGTTGACTACCCCTCCTCTACAGAATGCAGAAAGCTGATAAAGAGGACAATGATCCAGCTCTCTCAAAAATGTTTATACCCCTCGACAACTCTTAAGATCCAAAGCATTAGTAGCAGTATGCCACTCCAACAAATATTTAAAACAATATTTGTCATAGTAATGTTTTCATAAAATGATTTGAGAATTCCATGACCTCAAGTTGAGTCGATTAACAATGCATACATTGATTTGCTAAAATGCAATCGAAGCAGATGCTTTATTAAATTTGCAGAGATGTGCTCCATGGAACTCTTGATTTTATCTTTAAGATGGAATGTGTACAGACTAGAGAGGTGCTTGTTATGATTAGTCTCTTAATTTCTTGATTAGAAAAGGCCTGGTTTTCTGTCAACCACTTGGCTACCCTTCTTTTACATTGTAAACGAAGCTGATTAAAAGGACAATAACTTAGCTTCCTCAAAATGTTTGTACCCCTAAATAACCCTTTAAATCCAAAACATTAATGGGATTAGGTACTCCAACATGACTTCATGTTTTCCTACGTCAATTTGCACCCCTCAAAATCAAAGCATATCCAAAATAGAAAATAAATTATTTCCTAAAACATCATTTGAGTTTGGATTTTTTATCACTTGAAATTGCCCTTTATCGCCTGGTTTGTCCTTTCTGATTAGTGGGATCCTTGACAGGTTTTTTTTTTCTCTCAAGTTATGACTATCAATTTACTATTCTATTGTTTTTAAATCGTCATTTCCAAATTCCCAAAGTTTGGAAAGGTTTTTAATATTTGTCTTGAGATTATGAATTTTCATGTTAATGCACAGCTTAGAGAGGGAGGAGGCAGAAGATCTGATTAAGAGTCACAGAGTCACGGAGGGCGCATCAGTAGATCTGTCAGCAAGAAAACGGTTGTTATAGATTTCCTAACATTGCACTTTTTTTTTTCATTTTTGTATTTTCCCCGATTTATATCATAAGTGATTAAAAATTAATTTCTTTATAGTTCCCTATCATAATTGGATATTTTTTGAGCAACAGTGTTTTGAAACCTTTCTGTTTTAATATATGCCCTATCCATAGCTATTTTTTGGTTCATGAAGATATTGGGGGTCGCAAATCTCAGAAATAAAAAGAACTGGGGTTTGTAATCAATTAGATTTTTTACTATTCTTCTGTGGATACCACTTGTGATGCATTTCCATTTAGGTATTTGGTTTCTCATTGGGCTGATCTGTTGCAGGATAACTTTTCTTTCTGAAAATGCTTTGTTTGACATGATCCATAAGTCAAGGATTTCTTGGCACTCTTGTTGAAGGATGTGCCTAAAGTAGGAAGCTCAACTGAGCAAGCTTTTGTTATTATTAAAGAGTTGGAATGCCCTGAATGCAGAGGTCATTTTGTGCTCAATGTGGTGTGCCATGGCATGTGGGTTTGGATTGCTCTGACCTGGAGAAAATGTCTTTTTCCGAGAGGGACAAAGATGATTTGTTGCTCTTAAAGATCACAAAAAAAAAGCTTGGCGACTGTGTGGAAAATGTGGACAAATTGTTAAAAAAACGTCTGAATGTTGTAACATGATTTATAGGTCAGTGAACTGGTAAAATACATTTTTGTTCACTATTTTTTTTTATTTATAATACCCTATTTGTCTTTGATAAAGATAATTGGTTCCAATCTGAAAATTAGATTTTCTAATCCTAGCTGTAGGTTATGATATCTTTACTGTGTGCACATGGATGCCTAATTATTTCCAATTGAAAAGCAAAACTACATACTAATTGTCAATGGCTTAACAAAGATATTTCTTCAAATGTATCTAGCTTAGGCAAACCTGGTATTTGAAAACTACTTATCTAATATCTTTCCCTCGCCTCTGGTGAATCTGTCATTGAAATTTGATGTTCAATATTGGAAAACTAAGAGGCATTGCTTGGTTATTTAAACCACAAGGAGAACTGAAACATGTGGTGGTTGGTATTGTTTCAGATGTGGTTGTGAGTTTTGTTATAAATGCCGATCAAAGTGGAAGAATGATACAGTGCCTTGCAAATGCTCTGGGTGGGAAGAATGATAAAAGGAGCTAAGATTTTCTTAGATTTGGGACCTGGGAGACAACAAAGTTGTGAAAAATACATATGGCTATAAATATTGTTTACCAAATTCCATTGTGGTTTCTCTTTAAGTTGATCTTTGCAATGTAGTCCTCATTCTCTTACACAGGGGAATTATATCAGTTCTTCTTCGTCATGAATAACTTGATTTGTATCAAATTGCATGCCATGAAGATTTCATTCAAGAGATACATGCTTGACCAAAAACAAACTTAAAATTAGGAAGTTCAACCCCATACCTGTTGTGGATCTTTAATAGTCCGGGTTCTTGCGAAGTTTCATGAGTCAAGAGAAAGCCTCAAAGGACCTTGTGAAGTCTCTTTACTGAAATCTTTTTGAAGACTTACCTTCGCAGGTTTTGGATAATGTGTTCAGGGGTGTTCTAAAGCACATATCAGATTGCATTGTAGCCACATTTCTCAGTGATAATGTTAAGCGGTTCAATACAAATGTTATTATGGGAATTGAGGTTGATTTGAAACTGGTAGAATCTTTTGCAGATACTCAATTTCATGATAGTGGCTTGGATGAGCTTCAAGTTGCAACAGATCCAAAAAAGTCTTTGTTACAAGCAAGGCAGTTGGTTAGTCTTTTATTAAACAACCATTCAGAGCAATGGAATCTTAGTTAATGGACATTTATAATAGATTCTTGTGAAGTGTTGAGGATATAGAACATTGTAAATCAAGATGGGGCTCCATTCATGTATTATCACACTTGCAATGTAAGCCTTCCAGGCCAATGTATTCATGATTTTTCCTTTTTATTGTAGAAAATATATCTAAAACAGCTAAGACAACATTTAAATTCTCAAGTTCTCTTCTTTTTTTGGTTTAAGCATGTCAACATTTTTAAAAACATGTGAATGAATATGGACCCCAAGAAGTACATGTTGAATCAGAAATTCTTGTGGTTTTCTTTATGTTCTTCTGCATTTACATGCTGCTCTTTTCTTTCTTTCTCTTCCAGTATAAAGGACTCACATTCCCAGTATGTTTTGTCTCCTATATCTTTTACTCTATTTCAGATTTAATAAGTTGTACAATATCAATAGCAGCTCAAAAGGTGGGCCAGTAGAGGTTCTATCAACCTATATTGTGAGCTATCTTGTGCATTATACCTGTCTACTATCATAAAACAGTAGCTGGATTCCTATTATGTAACATGGAGCTGGCATTATGTATATGTGATAGTTCTCATTTCAAAAACTTTGTATGCCTATTGTACCACCCATTTCATGATAGCATTACATTCAGTGATATCTACTATGTTATTCCTTTATTCAATGTGATTCACATCAACTATATTCTCTTTTTACTCATCTAGAGGTGATGATTTTGATTGAAGGCTAAAGATATAAAAATCATTGTTTATAATTATAGTTTTAATTCTGATAATTTTAAGATTTTGTCTGTACCTTTTTTAAATTGTTTTTTCAGTAGTTGTACGTTTGAAAGAAAACGTGTTTTCCAGTTCTATTTTGCATTACCCAAATTAATTTGAAGTTTGCTTGGAAGTGGTTTATCAATGTAAGGAAAAATGTTGTGGCTGTGATCAACTATTCAGTACTTGTGGCCTGTGACTTCCCTGAACAGAAAGACAAACAATTATATGGAATGTGAAGAGATAGAAAGCACAATAGCAATTTGGTGAGATACACGAAACCCATGACACTCGCTACATTAGTTATTTAAGTACTACATGTTTGAGATAGCTATATATACAATATACAATTATTTTCACAAACAAAAATTTGTGTTGGTTTACATTTCTGGTAAGTCGATAAAAAACTGTGAACATGGTTGTCCATAACTTGCAGGGGGTTGTTTGGTTTGTGAAGAAGGTGAACAGGGTCACAATCAATAAATTTTCAGTGCAAGAATGTTTGTGAATTTATAGATATATGATTTCAGAGCAAAGTATCAAGCAAAATACACACTTTTAAGGCATACAAGGTAGGTTTTGCAAAATGTGTAGATATCTTCTTCCCAATATAAATATATAAAAGGGGAAAACTTCTATCCATCAAATGTGGATTTTAGCCTCTTTTTGCGCTATGGTTGCCGGAAGTGTTATTCCTACTTGTGTTTTCCCGTTGCTCATGATTTGTTTTGCTTTTATTATTTTCACCAACTGATCATGCAACTACTCTTCAAGTAATCCTACAGCTAGTTGCAACTTCATTATACTTGGTACTTACATTTGACTGTCTCCTGCTATTGCCTTTGTCACTAACAAGCTTTGTAGATGCTTGGCCATCTATAGAGGTTTCTTGATTTTGGGTATTTAACTTACTCTAAAATCAAAGAAGACATTCAATGTGTTTCGTGTAATATAGATATAAACAAAACATCTAAAGAAAAGTAATTGCGCAATGAACTAGTCCAAGAAAACAAGGTTTTCTAAAAGGCTTGAACCAATATCTCTTCTAGAGAAATTCAACAATTCCAATTTATTCATCCTATAAGCCTCTCTTTATACCTTTTAGGACAACTGCTAATAATTAAAAATATAAAATAAACAATTATAAAATTTGATAATAACAAAAATAGCATAAATTTATTTAAAAATACTTATTCTTTTAGCATTTTTTGAGTTTTCTTTTAAATATATAAATAATAATGTCATATATGTTCATACGTCAATATCCATTAAAACAGTGAGCGAAAATTATGCAAAGGTTTAAAATATAAAATAGTAATTGCTTGCACCCAGATTCTTTTGACTCTCTTCAATGGACATAATAATATAAATAAAATGTCACTCATAGTTTACTTTTGACAGTTTGTCTATCCTTCAGGTTACATGAACCTATTTTGTGACGCACACAACCTCGAGTTATTAGGGAATGCAACACCTCCGGCTTTTCCGGCCTTTATCAAATACATAAACACACCATTATTTAGTTATTTATTTACTCACTGTGCGTTTTAATAGGAAAAAATTTTAAATTTAGGAAAAAAATAATGGTTTTGAAATTCTTTTAAAAAATTGAATTTGAGTGGTGGGTTGAATATGTATCAATCAATATATTATATGATTCAAATTTTAATAATGATTTATTTGTAATATTTATGAAATAGTTGTATTTGATGTAATAATAATAGTAATAACTTATCTTTATGAATCATTTTTTATATGGGTAGGAAAATTTATTATAACTTAAATCAGTAAGATGATAATTATTTTTGGCTCCTCATTACTAATACAAGTTGACTCATCACTTTAATTCAAGGAAAACTACTGCTAACTAGCTGGTAGTCTGTAAAATGCCAAATGACTCAAATCCTAGACCGTTAACCTATTTCCTTGCGTCACAAAAAAACAAATTCCTAACTAAATAGATAAAAATAATTTTAAAACATAATCCAGACCTACCTATAAATCATTCTTACTTTGAAACTCTGAAAATTATACTCCAAAGAACGTAAATATCTTAATCTTTTGGTAGGAATATTGCATTGGTCATCGAGTTAAAAAATGTCTGCGTTGTAGCATTGCATTGCATTATCTTGTAGGGTTGCAGGCCATTATGCTGTATTAATTCATATCTTTGGTAAGGGATAGGACCAGAGTTAATGGTATATGGAAATTTAATTCTTTTAAGCTTTGGCCACATGGACTTTTTCTGATTTCACCACCTTCCCAGAAGGTACCTATGCTTGTCGTCAGATCACATACGGCAGAAGAGACTCTATTTAAAATGAACCGTTTCTCTTTTTGAAGAGGGGCAGACTGTAAAAACTCTCTCTCGTTACATAGTTGAGTGCTGCATTCACTCTGCTTTGTTTGGCGAGTGGCAGACTTGCGTCGGTGTGATGAATTGATTGAATTATTTCTGTGACATCAGATGGGTGTGATGAATTGATTGAATTTCTGTGACATCAGATGGCAGCTTACGGATTTATTCTTCTTTCCCAGAGGTAATAATTTCCTTTATAGCTGTAACTGGATAAATTTTGTTACACATTTCTACACTTTATGAAAGTATTTTGTCTGCCGTTGATGTTTTCACGCATAGTATAAAAGCCTGACAAAAGGGATTATGTCCTTCCTGCTTTGGCATACTTTTTACATTATACTTGCTCAGTAAATACAAAATATCGCTTCGCTGTGTCGATTGCTGTATATTTAATAGCGGATTTGTATCGCCTCCATTTTCTGTGTCATCACTTGTTTTAGTATTTAGTATAATTATCATGGTGTGTGAGAAAGGGGACCTCTGTGCTTTGGTTCTCCTGTTTCATATCCTACCTTTAATCTCCCTTGCACAGTCCAATGGAAGTTATAGTATAGGTTTCTCTTTCCCATCATCCGGTAACGACAACAGAAATCAGTTGATATACATGGGAAATGCTTCCTATAATTCTTCAGGTGGTTACATCGATCTCACTCTATCGCCAAATGGTAGATCTACGGATCAATATTCTCAGTTGCAGAACTGCATTGGAAGGGTTCTCTACCCTCAACCGATCACCATCTGGCCAGCCACATTTACGACCACCTTCACCATGCTCGTCCGCCGCATCAACAGTGCCGCCGGGCAGGAGAAGCTCAATGGCGACGGTCTGGCCTTCATCATTGTCCCCAGCGATAAAACCTTTCTCCCAGACAGTATGGGACTACTACTTGGCTTATTTTCCCAATCAGCTTCCGAAAATACAACGAGTCAACTGGCCATTGAATTTGACACCTTCAAGAACGAATTCGATCCAGACGACAATCATGTCGGCATAGACGTCAAGAGCATAATATCCGACGTGACCGCCAGTCTGGGAGAACACAGCATCAACATCAAGTCAGGGCGGCCGATAAGGGTTCGAATCCATTATGATGGTTGGAACAAAACCCTCCAAATATACGCTGCCTATGCAGATCGACCAATTACGTACGCAAGCATCCTGAACCGCACAATCGACCTGTCAAGAACCCTTCCGCGATCAGCCTATGTTGGATTCTCCGCGGGAACGGGGGGTTCTTACGAGATTCAACGTATCTTGGACTGGAATTTCAGTTCGACGACGTTGCCCGACACCTCTCTGAACATAGCCCCTGTCAGCGCGCCGAGGTTGGCCGAAGGATCGACCAGCAGGCGCCTCAAGCTCGGCTTGTTTCTTGGTTCCATCGCCATCGTGAGCGTGTTGTTGGGGTTATCGGCGTGGTTCGTCCGTAGAACTATGAGAGGGAGAAAAGGTGCCGGTCAGAGCTCAGACTGGCTATCCAGCGTGGATCTGACGATCATGGACGGCGAAATGGCGAATCCACCCTACGGCCCTCACCAGTTCTCTTACAAACGTCTTTCCGTCGCGACAAAGAACTTCAGCGCGTCGGAACTGCTGGGTACCGGCGGCTTTGGGAGCGTTTACAGGGGAACGCTAGCAGGCCGACGTGGGTCTGCGGCGAATGTGGCGGTGAAGAGAGTCTCTGCCGGGTCGCGACAGGGTAAACGGGAATTCATGTCGGAGATTAACACCATAGGTCGACTTCGACACAGGAACCTGGTGCGGCTTCAGGGGTGGTGCCATGAACGTGACGAGCTTCTGCTCGTCTACGACTACATGCTCAACGGGAGCCTCGACAGGTTCATCTTCAGACAACCGGAGGGACAACATCAAAATAATAATCATCACCCTTTGAATTGGGCGCGGAGGCACCGAATCTTATGCGGGCTGGCTTCAGCGTTGCTTTACCTTCACGAAGAATGGGAGCAGAAAGTCGTCCACCGAGACGTTAAGCCTAGCAATGTTATGCTCGACGAGGACTTCAATGCCCGCCTGGGTGACTTTGCCTCGCCCGGCTTATTGAACACGATGAGATATCTCCGTCTGTGACCACCAAGCTGGCGGGGACGCCAGGCTATTGGGCGCCCGAGTGTGGCTACACAGGCAAGGCCACTGCAGAGTCCGATGTTTTCAGTTTCGGGGTCGTAGTGTTAGAAGTGGCCACTGGAAGGCGAGTTTTGGAGCGAAAGCCGCCACTGGCAGAGGAGAGTTTGATGGATTTTATATGGAATCTTTATGGGCAGGGAAGAGTTACGGAGGCGTCAGATCCCAGATTGAACGGTTGTTTTGAGGAAGAGCAAATGAAACGAGCATTGATTTTGGGGCTTGCGTGCTCACATCCGGATCCGCGGCTGCGTCCATCGATCCGACAAGCGCTACAAGTTCTCATGAACCCCAATGAAGAGATGACGGAGCTTCCTTCTTCGAGGCCATTGGCCATCTATGTAGTTTCTCCAACCAGAGCCGAACTTAATTCTCGCGCTGCTTCTCCCTATTCAAACATAGACCGCGCACGGTCACCTAGCAGCTCGGCCGGTAGTGATGTGCCGCCTATTACAACCTCCGCTCTACATTGTGGTAGATAGAGTTAAAACCAAAGCACAAAATATCTATGTTGATTTGGGTAGAGCATTCAAATTTGAATTTCATCGCATTTTAATCAGAGTAGGAAAATCTACGATAATTTAATTGTCAAACTTCCAGGCAATACCATTTCCTTTGGTTGCTATATATGAATGTAGGCTATGTGTTATGAGATGAAAATTGCACTATTTAGATTTATTTGCTGGTGGTTTATAGTGGGTAAATTTTTACTTGGGGCGAAATTCACTTAAATTTTGGGTGATTCCTGTTTAAATTTTGGGCGATTCCTGTTTAGTTAAGTTTCTTTAAGTCTAAAGAAGAGAATCAGTTTTAGGATATATTCCAGGGGTTAATATTTTCAAATAAACTAATTTTTTTTTGTTTTTCCAGAAAAAGAAAATTCATTAATTTCCAATTTTTGTTTTGGTAAGTAGAAATTTTATAGTATAAATTTATTTTCTCAATACTATATAAAATTATTAGAAATTTGAATATTTTTAATAAATATTTCCAAACATTTTTACAGATTTCATATTAAGAAATAATAACATTAGATTTCTAAATTTTAATATAAATTTCTATTATATGTGTTTCAAAAAAATATCATTTCTATTTCTATTATATATGTTTCAAAATCTTAAAATATATCGCTCATTTATTTTCATTATTAAGAAAAATTTTAAAGATGGAAATTTATCTTAAAATTTGGAAATTTTGGCTAATCATATTAGTTCTTAATAAGCCATCTTTAAAATCTCTTGGAATACTTTTGTCAATATATTCATATTTCTAATAATTTTATGTAATATTTATAAAATTTAGGCAATATTCAAGTTAAAATAATTGTATATTATAAAAGTATAGGAAATTAACCCACTTGCAAAAAATATACAATTCAGTAGAGGATTAAAACCTACTAGAAAAAAAAAAATAAAGAAGGGTGGATTGTTTTCATAGTGTTAAAAACCCTTTTAGGTAGCACTAACATAACGCAATTGTATTTCAATAAATAATAACTTATATAATATATATAATATATATATATATATATATATATACATTATATAGCAAAGATTTGGAAAAAATAGTCATGTATAAAAACAATCTATTTTGATATAAAGATTCTATCATTTAGATAAGGTTACACAAACATAGATATATGAATTATATTTTGCATGAAAATATTAAATTATATTTTGCATGAAAATAATATAACAATAATAGGAAATTTCAAAATTCACTTAAGGCAAAATTGATATAAATAAACAATACATATTTGGAAAGCTAATATATTTGTCTACCTTTAATCTTTTTATACCATCTTCAAATTCAGTGATTAATTACCTCTATTCATTTTCAAGTAAACATATTACTATTTTTCAAAATTTACATAACCACTAATATGTAATAACCGTTAATATGTAAAAAGAGACCATTAATAATTTATACACTCATTAATACTATAAATCAATAAAAAATAAAATAATTTGAATTTATTAAATTAATATATACAATATTTTTTATTAATACCAGCATTAATCTTATTCATATTCATTAGGAGAAGAGAGTTAGAAACAGGTTTCATAATATAACTATGAGAATGCAGGAAGCATTAGAGAGAAGGTAGAAGAGATGTAGACACATTGGTTTCATAATAATAATATGAAAGAATGCCAGGAAGCCTTAGAGGGAAGGTAAGATAATTTATGATTATATATATTTTTAAATTTTGTTATTAATTTAAATATACTAGAATTAAAAGAAGAGATGTTACACATACTCTGTTTCATAGATATTAGAAGAATGTAAGGAAGATTGAGAAAGTAAAAAAATTAGAATTATAATTTGGAAATTTTTCTATTAAATTAACAATATATAGAATTAATATAGATTTTTAATAAATTTTTCATGCTTGGGAGATCCAGAGTTATGATGGATATAGGCTAGTTTAGTTTTCTCTTTTAAATAATCTATATTCTATATGAATAACAAGGGTCAATACCACGGGTTGTAATACACACTGAGCTCAAAAATCACCAGTAACTTAACTAAATCACGTTTACATTATTATTTTATTTTAA
>APFE031631006.1:31323-58586 GCA_000404065.3 Pinus taeda
AAATAAAGGCTATATGTATATATAATTTATGAGTTAGTTGCTAAAGTTTTATATAATTTATTAAATAAAAGTGTGTAACATCTCCAAGTAACCTAGCATGAAAATGTATGGAGTTAGAAAAATTTTACACAATTTACCCACAAGTAACTATCCAAATTACTGCTCTAGATTCATCATTAACTATTAGATAGAATTTTCATCATTACATAAAGTAACTTTAGTAAAGGAATAGTAAGTTACATAACCCCTAACGACAACTATTGTAGCATATTAACATAAACTTTCTAATGTAACCTTGCATCATTTTTATGATTCCTTTAACTATATTAGCTATTCACATATTTGATATTATAAATGTCACATCATGCAAGGAATCAACACCATCAAACTGGCACAATAAGAAATCACATCATTAAACATCGATATACCTTGGAAACCCCATAAGGTAAAAACCAAATGTTTAACTTAATTATTAAATGCTCATGAGGGCATTCACCCCTCACTCAATGACTTATAAGGGGTGAAAAACAATTACATACGCAAGCATCTTGAACCGCACAATCGAGCTATCAAACATAGTTCAACGGTTAGCCTATGCTGGATTCTCCGTGGCAACAGGAAGTTTTTACAAGATTCAATGTATCTTAGCCCGGAATTTCAGTTCGATGAAAATGCCCAAGACCTCTTTGTACATAGCCCCTATTAGCGCGTTGAGGTTGGCTGAAGGATCAACCAGTAGTCGCCTCAAGCTCGAATTGTTTCTTGCTTCCACCGCCATCGTGAGCATGTTGTTGGGGTTATCGGCGTGGTTCATCTGTAGAACTATGAGAGGGAAAAAAGGTGTCGGGTAGAACTCGGACTGGCGATCTAGCATGGATCTAACGATTATGGATGGAGAAATGGCGAGTTCACCCTATGGCCCTCACTGGTTCTCTTACAAATGTCTTTCGGTTGCGACAAAGAACTTCAATGCATCAGAATTGTTGGGAACCGGTGGCTTTCGGAGTGTTTACAAGGGAACACTAGCAGGCCAACGTAGGGCTGCACAAATGTGGCGATGAAGAGAGTCTCTATCAGGTCACGACAGGGTAAATGGGAATTCATGTCGGAGATTAACACCATACATCAACTTCGACATAGGAACCTTGTGCGGCTTCAGCGTTGGTGCCATGAGCATGACTAGCTTCTTCTCGTCTATGACTACATGCCCAATGGGAGCCTCGACAGGTTCATCTTTAGACAACCAAACGAACAACATCAAAATAAGAATCATGACCCTCTGAATTGAGCGCGGAGGCACGAAACGTTATGCAGGCTGGCTTCCATGTTACTTTACCTTCACGAAGAATGTGAGCAGAAAGTAGTCCACTGAGACATTAAGCCTAGCAATGTTATGCTCAATGAGGACTTCAATACCCGTCTAGGTGACTTTGGCCTCGCCCGACTTATTGAACACGATGAGATATCTTCGTCTGTGACCACCAAGATTGCGGGGACGCCAGACTATTGGGATTCTGAGTGTGGCTAGACAGGAAAGGCCACTGTGGAGTTTGATGTTTTCAGTTTCAGGGTCGTGGTGTTAAAAGTGACCACTAGAAGGCGAGTTTTAGAGCGAAAACCGCCACTAGCAGATGAGAGTTCGATGGATTTCATATGGAACCTTTATGGGCAGGGAAGAGTTACAGAGGCGTCACATCCCAGATTGAATGGTTGTTTTGAGGAAGATCAGATGAAATGAGCATTGATTGTGGGGCTTGCGTCCTCACATCTAGATCTGCTGCTGCGTCCATCAATCCAACAAACACTACAAGTTCTCATGAACCCCAATGAGGAGATGAAAGAGGTTCCTTCTTCGAGGCCATTGGCCATCTATGTAGTTTCTCCAACCAGAGCCGAACTTAATTCTCACCTTGCTTCTACCTATTCAAACATAGATCATGCACGATTACCTAGCCACTCTGTCGGTAGTGAAGTGTCGCCTATTCCAACCTCCACCCTACATTATGGTAGATAGAGTTAAAACCAAAGCACAACATGTTTATTCTGATTTGGGTAGAGGATTCCAATTTAAATTTTATGGCATTTAATCAAAGTAGGAAAATCTATGATAATTTAAAGGTCAAACTAGCAGGAAATACCATTATATTTTGTTGCTATATATGAATGTAGGCTAATAAATTTCTTTTATTTAATGAAAATTGTATTATCTAGATTTAGATTTACTTACTGGTACTTCATAATGGGTAGGTTTTTACTCAAATTGGGTTACTGTTGTTAAATCCATTTAAATCTTGGGACATTCTTGTTTAGTTAATTTTTTTTTAGTTTAAGGAAGATAATCAGTTTTAGGACATAGTCAAGCTCAGAATTTTAGGGGCTAATATTTTCAGATGAACTAATTTTCCATATTTTTTCAGAAAAGAAAATTCCTCAATTTCCAACTTTTGTTTTGGTAAATAGAAATTTTATAGTATAAATTTATTTTCTCAATACTATATAAAATTATTAGAAATTTGAATATTTTTAATAAATATTTCCAAACATTTTTACAGATTTCATATTAAGAAATAATAACATTAGATTTCTAAATTTTAATATAAATTTCTATTATATGTGTTTCGAAAAAATATCATTTTTATTTCTATTTATATGTTTCAAAATATTAAAACACACCACTCATTTATTTTTACTATTAAGGAAAATTTTAAGCATGGAAATTTATCTTAAAATTTAGAAACTTTGGCAAATCATACTAGTTTCTAGTAAACAAACTTTAAAATGTCTTGGGATACTTTTGTCAATATATTCAAATTTCTAATAATTTTATGTAGTCTTTATAAAATTTTGGCAATATTCAAGGTAAAATAATTATATATTATAAAAGTATAGGAAATTAACTCACTTGCAAAAAATATATCGTTCAGTAGAGGACATTAAAACCTACAATAGAAAAAGAAGGCGGATTGTTTCATAGTGTTAAGAACCTTTGATATAAGGATTCTATCATTTAGATAAGGCTACACTAATATAGATATATGCTTTATATTTTTCATGAAAAATAATATAACAGTAATAGGAAAACTCAGAATTCACTTAAGCACAATTGATATAAATAAAAAACATATATTTGGAAAGCTAATTTGTTTGTCTACCTTTAATTTTTCATACCATCTTCAAGTTCGTTGATTAAGTATCTCTATTCATTTATCCAAGTGACATATTATTGTTTTTCAAAATTTACATATCCGCTAATATGTAAAAAGAGACTATTAATAATTTATGCACTCATTAATACTATAAATCAATAATAAAAATAAAATTACTTGATTAGGGAAATATTTATTATTTTATTCCCTTAAGAGAAGAGATGTCAGACACACTAGGTTTCATAATATAGTTATGAAGAATGCAAGGAAGCATTAGAGAGAAGGAAAAGATAATTTAGGATCATATATTTTCTAATTTTTCTATTAGTTTAAAAATATATAGAATTAATATAGATCTATCTTAACTTAGATAGATTTTTCATGCTTGGGATATCCAAAGTTATGATGGATATAGGCTGGTTTAATTTCATCTTTTAAATAAGCTATATTCCATATGAATACCAAAGGTCAATACCACGGGTTCTCATACACATGGAACTCAAAAATTACCATTAACTTAACCAAATTGATGCAACGTAACTGACATCCTTTGAAAATCCCATGTGGACCTATGAGTTATGCCCACATAACCTCCAAAGTGAAGCAAGGTTACACCCTTTCATAAATTCGGAATTAAAACTAATTAAATCCCTGTTCACTTAACTTAACAAAACCCCATCAAATTATCAGAACCCAAAACAATAGAAAACTCGACTATACACCCGATCAACGAAAAACAAATATATAACCTGTCAATGAGCCCGGTCCCACTTCGACCACATTCGACCAGATCTCAAATAGATTTAACCCATGTTGGTAACATATCAGGTCTGAATTTTCCACCGACTTTGAACACACTTAAGGAGCCGATAAGGAATATAAATCCTTGATGTCTAGATTTTCGGGTCCATTTTTGAAATTAAAGTTTGATCACTTTATGATGTGATATTTGTTGGATATAAGATACCATCAAATCTACGGTTTGTGAGACTTAAACTAGCACACAGTTTAAAAACGGGCTTAACCCCCGCAATCGACCGTGATTTAAGAGTTTGAATATGATATCAACGCTAGGAGCGAGTGCGGGGCTTCAGCCATGATCAAGAAATTTGTACTCTCCTACTCCTGCAGTTGTTGTTCACCGTCGGATCTGCCAGCCAACGGACGGTCCTGACTTATTTTGGGGTTTCTTCACAAATTATCAATCAACTCAGTATTTCGATGTTTCATGTTTGTTTCTTGTATTAAACGCATGCACATTCATTATAGAATAGTTACGATCTTCTCACAAACGGATCATCATTGATCAAACCTATGATCAATGATGATTCATTCCTTCATTCAATCTCTGTCTACTAATCTGGTCGGGATAATCCAGATCAACTAGTTTTCTATGTTATATATAGAACACATACTCTTATCCTATATTCTGAGTATCAACAAACATAGTAATTCTCATATCCTCAATCAAGAGACTAAAAGTTATAAACACACTCAATACTAAATTACACAAAGAAATACACATTCCACACTTTATTCATATTGATGAATATTTACAGAAGAAAAAGTCACACTCGACTATTTTAGTTCTGTCATCGCTCATCCATCCTATCTTTCCATCTGAAACTAACCCCTTCACTCATTCCAAAAGATTACAATTTATACAAAATTCGGATTCATGAACCCATTTATTTTAGATCCATAAATCTCTCTTCCTTCCCTAAAGAATCTCTTTACTCCACTCTTTTCTCAAACAAATGCTAATTTAAGCTTTCAAATCCCTCATATCCTATTCAAACCAGATAATCTAACTATTTGGCCTGATCTCCACATAGGGAGGATCAATCAATTATTTATACCCTTTTCTGCTCATATTTTGACAACAAATAAAACGCTCTCATACATTTAAATTAATAAAATTAATTAATCTCTTGTCTTCCAACCCTTTGTTAGCCACAACATGTGATCGTACCATCACATTGCTGACTAGGTCTAAATGCTCCTGCATTAGACTCCCAAAGTTGAAAGTTTTCATGACCTCCTGGTCATGTGTTTCTTCTACTGATCATCCAGTATCTCAAACTTTACTTTTTAACTGGTCATCACTTTCATCATGTTGCTGACTTAATTCTTCTACCACTGTCTCTTCTGTTCTTCCAGGTTTCCAAATATTATGTTGTTGCTATCCACTTTCCTTGCTAATACAAATTTCTTTTGTTAATTTCTCTTCCTTGATGTCCCTCTTCTTAACTAACTTCATCTTCCACACTTTCTCAACTTCCTCTTTACAATTTGTTCTTAGCTGAACTCCACTGACATTTATATGTTGTACATTCTCCCTTACCATAGAAATTATGGAATTTCTGTCTAATTCTTCTTCACCTCTGTGATTTACAGATTGTTTCTTGTACTCTACAACTTCGCTTTCATTATCATTAAAGATAATCTTTCCCTTTATCTTATCAGGTTCATCTAATAACTTTCCCAGTAATTTGAATCTTCCCTCTTCTCCAATTGGCATATCATTTGCATATGACTCCTCTTTCCTATATAAAACTGAATTTTTGCCACAATTATTAGATTTAAAGTTACTATGGATTTTTGTCTCGACAGATAACTCTGCCATCAAGTCCTTATACCGATCCTCTGCAAAATTTATAAAAATCTCAATAAATTTCATTTGAGCACTTTCCTGTTCATTACAGAATATTCCCTGTTTTGACACAAAAATTTCATTCAACAATTCAAGAATTAAAATCTCCTGAAATATATCATTGTGAAGTATCCTTTCACCTTTTGTGCAACTAATTAATGTTTTTTCATCTTCACCTAAAAAAAAACAAAATTTTGATTTTCTAAAGCTTCTTCATGGTTTACAGATTCATAAAAATAATCCACTTTAAAATCATAGAATTCCTGAACTTTTGATTTGTCAACATCATCATACATTCCTTCACATTTTCCACATTGTCTGTATTTTCTACTGAAGATACTTCATTCTAGTTATCATCACAAATTTCCATTTGTTTGTCTTCAACTTCCTTAATCATGACAATTTCCTTGTCAATACCATCATTCTCAAAATATCCTTTTATTTCAACTATTTCCTCAAACATTTTCACTTCTTCATTAACATGGATGAGCACATTGTCCAATTTTTGTTCATCACCTGTCAAACTTGAAAATATACACATCATGTCAGTTTCAAAAATACAAGGCTCTTCATCTGAACTCTCATTGACCAGACCTTCATGCTCCTTTGAACTATTCAGATAGTTCACTAAGTTATTGAGAAATTCTTCCTCAACATCTCTGATTTTTCTTTTCATCAAAGAAAACTTCTGGGACTGCAACTTCTTGACTTTGCTCGACAATTTCATCATAACTCTGCATAACATAACCCTGTCCTTCACAATTTTCTCTAGCACTCAGTTTATCCAAATAAGACAACAATGTCTCCTTCTCTTCTATGATAAGACTTTTATCTTTCAAATATTTCCTTGACTTAACTTCTTCAACTGAGTTCTCTATGTCATCTTCGCTTCTCTTCTCTTCACAACCCTCCAATGCATTAGCTTCTCTCCCTTTGTCCATTTTCCATTGGTTTTATATACATGTTAATATTCCTTCTAACATGATCCAATAAGTTTTCACTAAGAGAAGACACAACCATTTACTCATACCTTTTAATTTTCTCCACCAATCGAAGTCTTGAAAGTATTCCTACAACTCCTTTTCTATTTTTCTTGTCTCTACCTCTTTCACAGAGTCAATTTCATTTGGATGCATACATACAACTTTACATTCAAACAAATAATTAATCCCAAAATTATGAGATTCTCTTGCCTGTGAATATGCTACCAGCACCTTTCTCTCATGCTGATATGTAGAGATCATCTCTTCATAATTATCATCACTGCCATCATTGTCTCCTTCCCTAAGAAAGATTATTTCTTTGGTTCACAAATGTATTCTACTCCTTCATCCTCAACTTTTCGAGTCATTAATTTCTCAGCAAAAAATTCTCTGATAGGCCACTTAACTCTTTTCCCCACATAAATTCCTTGTTCAAAATCTTCTCTAGTTCCTTTATGTACCAGCTTCTTCAAATGACTGAGTTCTTCCTTCATCTCAACCAACTCTATGTCCATTTATTCTTTACTCATTCTTTTGAGTCCAAATGCTTTGGCACTCTTTTTTCTCTGTCTGTGACTTTCCTCTGTACCCCTATTATGAATATCAATAATCAATTCCATTTCTTCCTTTGGTGAAATTTCCTTGTTCACTGGTGAGCTGCAACTAGCCCTTTCTTTCATCTATAACAAGTCTCCTTCATGCCTCACCAAACTTTTCTGAGTTTATCTTTTTGGCATCGATTGGTTCTTTCCTCGAACCTTTCACTAACTAGCAATTCTATGTAGAAATCCTCTTGCTGGAATTTTCATCTTTAAGACAACTCTACCGACAATCACTATTTCGGAGTTCCCTCAACAACTTCTACCCAACCGCAGTTGGAAGTTGTTCTCAGCTTTTCTTCAACACTCCTTGCTTTAGGTTGCTGCATCTTCAATTGATCATTTCCTTCTTTCATTCAGTAATTTCATTTACTGTTGGGTACTCTCACTTTTACTCATCTGAGAGTTCTTCTTGCTTCATCTTCTTTAACATAGCTCATGTGTTATGATGCTGATACAATTCATTCTTCCTTCCAGCAATTTCGTTGGTTCCATTGAACTATACAATCTTATCTCAAGATACATCAAAGCACCTTTCAAACCTGCCAATTTTCCTTCAAATATGTCTTAAAACTAATTCCCATTCCATCAGTTAAAACTTTGCCAAATGATTCATCTATTCACTATTTCATTTAAACTTCTCCATTCAAAAGACTCCATACAGTCAACAACTATTCTTCATCTTACAATTAAGATTCAATTTGAAATTCACATATATTTACAAATTCATGACATGCTACGAATTCCTTCTGATAATATGTTGTAAGAAAATCCTGTCTTGCTTCTACAAATTCCAAAATTCTTTCCTTGTAGTGGTTCTTCTTTAAGTCCTATTAAACCCAATCTCTATTCTTTCAACCATCAATATCATTGTCTTCAACAATACTTTAAGTAATCCTTAATAATTAAAACTCTTCAAACCATTTAAATGATTTCAGTCATAGCAATCCACTCTTCTATCTGACTTTAAATTCAAAACCTTCTACTTCAATTTTTCTTTCAAATCAAACTAGTCATTCAATCAATTTACATGGAAATTTCATTTGTCTGAAAGGAAATTTTCACCCACTTGTTGTTCTCCAAAAATCTGAACGAATCTCTCTGTTGATAGAGGATTCACCTTTTCCCTATTTTGATCTCAGTGTCTTTTGCATTAAATTATTTTGAGCTCTCATTTTACTTTGATTGTTATAACATGCAGATATCTCCAATATTTAACATTACTGTACTTCCATGCAGAATCCTTTTCTACTCTGATACCAAAAATGATGCCACGTAACTGACATCCTTTAAATATCCCATGTGGACCTATGAGTTATGCCCACATAACCTCCAAAGTGAAGCAAGGTTACACCCCTTCATAAATTCAAAACTAAAACTAATTAAATCCTTGATCACTTAACTTAACAAAACCCCATCAAATTATCAGAACACAAAACAATAAAAAACCTGACTATAAACCTGATCAACGAAAAACAAAGATATAACCTATCAATGAGCCCGGTCCCACTTTGACTTCCTCTGACCGGATCTCAAATATATTTAACTCGCATTGAGAACATATCGGGTCCGACTTTTCGACTGACTTTGACCACTCTTTAGGAGATGATAAGGAAATATAAATCCTTGATGTATAAATTTTCAGGTCCATTTTTGAAATTAAATTTCGATCAATTTATGACGCGATATCCATTGGATATAAGAGGCCATCAAATATATAGTTCGTGGGACTTCAACTAACACATGGTTTCAAAATAGGCTTAACCCCTGCAATCGATTGTGATCTAAGAGTTTGAATATGACATTGACGGATAGGAGCGAGTGCGGGGCTTTAGCCACGATCAAGAAATCCATCCTCTCCTACCCCCGCAGTTGCTGTTCACCGTCAGATCTGCCAGCCAACGGACGGTCCTGACTTATTTTGGGGTTTCTTCACAAATTATCATTCAACTCAGTGCTTTTATATTTCAGGTCTATTTCTTGTATTAAACTACATGCACATTCATTATAGAACACTTACGATCTTCTCACAAACAGATCATCATTGATCAAACCTGTGATCAATGATGATTCATTCCTTCATTCAATCTTTGTCTGCTAATCTGGTAGGGATAATCCACATCTACCAGTTTTCTGCGTTATATACAGAACACACACTCTTATCTTATATTCTGAGTATCAACAAATATAGTAATACTCATATCCTCAATCCAGAGGCTAAAAGTTATAAACGCACTGAATACTAAATTACACAAAGAAAAACACAATCCACACTGTATTCATATTGATAAATATTTATAGAAGAAACAATCACACTCAACTTTTTTAGTTTTGCCCTCGCTCATCCATCCTATCTTTCCATCTGAATCTAATCCCTTCACTCATTCCAATACATTACAATTTATACAAAATGAAGATTCATGAACCCATTTAGTTCAGATCCAAAAATCTCACATTTTTCCCTAAAGAATCTCTTTACTCCACTCTTTTCTCAAACAAATGCTAATTTAAGCTTTCAAATCCCTCATATCCTATTCAAAGTAGATAATCTAACTGCTTGGCCTAATCTCCATGTAGGGAGGATCAATCAGCTACTTATACCCTTTTCTGCTCAGATTTTGACAACAAATAAAACACTCTCATACATTTAAATTAAAAAAATTAATTTATCTCTTGTCTTCCAACCCTTTGTTAGCCACAACGCGTGATCATACCATCACATTGCTGACTAGGTCTAAATTATCCTACATCACAAATCAAGTTAACATTATTATTTTAGTTTAAAATTATTTTTATTTTAAACAAGAGTTATTCTTATTTTTATTTTTACTTCATTTTTATTAGTAGTTATATTTATTTTTATTTTATTTTGACCAAGTAAAAATATTTACACGATATAACATTACATTTACCTTAAAACATTTCTTGCATACTAGGTTGGAGAGAGCCTCTCAGTGCACTTATAATATATTAATACTAATTTATGTTGAAGATTTTGTGATGTCCCAAGTAATTGTAAATATTTAATTATTGTAGTTAAACAAAATAGATTCTATTATCATAAGTTTATATATTTATTATTTTGATTAAGGTATGCATGAATCGAAAGTCTTGATGATGACAACCATGTAACTCTCACATGTCAGGTAGTTAGGATAGGCGGTTACCTATCCCTTACTACTTTGAAAATTTATTCTAAAGGAAGAAATCAAGAGGGTATTTGTACCTAAGATCGAGAAAAAAAGAAAGATGAAATAGAGGATACCATGCTGATATGTCAGATAGGTTCATAAAGCTAAGTCTGGTTAAGACCAGATAGTTATGACATGTTAAGACCGTTATTCTTAAAGGAAAACATCCTGCATGTGAGTAATAGCTTGGGGGGAGACTCAGGCTTGAAAGATGGTCTCAAGGTTGGGAGGAAATTCAGCAAGTTATAGTTGCACTGGGACTAAGCAGTCAGTTGACAGAATAGCTACAAAAATCAGATAAGTACTTACTTCTTTTCGAAAATTAAACAAACTGTTGAAATAAAGACATGTGCTAATACAATAAAGGCCTAATTAATACCAAATAAAGTATATAATCAACATTTTACTTTTTAACAGAAATTAGTCTAGCCAAGGAAATTCCAAAAGGACAAGGTAAGATCTGTAATCAGATTAGTAGTCATCCTTTAGGAGAATCCATTTCATAAGGCTATATAATACATAACTCCTTTAGAAGCAATAAACCGGAAGCAAGAACACGTTAGAACTATTTCAGAAACTTTCAAATGAAGAGGGTTATTGTTCTGGAAATGAAAAAATACTACTTATAGACAACCCAGGTACAGGAAACAAAATGTAGATTATGACTCTTTCAATACCATGCTAGCTAGGAGAAAATGCAAGAATTAAGCATTAAATTAAGGTCTAAGGGAAAATCATGCCTATCGAATTATTCTGAACTGAAAACTGAAAAGAATCTGCCCCTAAGGAAAGAGAAAACTGGAATCGATGTTAAGGTAAAAGGAACAAGTTTCATTTTAAAGCAAATTCCATTCGAAAAGCAATTGAATCTCAAACCCAATAATTTAAACCCCAAATGAGCATGGGTCTTTTGGGTAAAACATAGCAAAGACTTTACAATGAAGTGTTTATAGAATCACATTAAATTAATGAGGACTATTTATATTTTGGATGTGGGTAGAAACACCGAACCGCATGCAATTATAAATACTAGAATAAAAGGGTATGAAACCTATAAATAAATTCAAGATCATAATAATGGAGTATGGGTAAACAATCAATGCTTTCTCAAACGGAGAACGAAATCCACTTCAGGTGAACATCATAAACCTCTACATAAATAATATAACTAAGAAAAAGTATAAACCATTCCATCCAAATGCGTAAACCATATATTTATATAAGGCACAAAAATTATAAAAAACAACTACGAAATCACCATTAATATAACCCTAAACATAATTTAATGTAGAATGGAAGATTATAGAACCCAATTCAAGCTACACGCCAAAATCTTAGAAAGATTGGAAAAATGGCGTTGCTAGGTTCTTAACAAAAGGAAAATACAGTCATAAGGCATTTTCACATAGATTCTAGAAAATATATGCCTCAGCAAGATATAAGTCTGAGAATAATCTAACTAAAGAATAACTTAAATAGTTGGCATGACAAATCAAAACCCTCTATGTCTTTGAAACTCTTCAATCCCAAGATTTCATGAAACACACCCCCGCTTCACATTACCCAGTGTCAGGAGAGAGCAATAAGTCTACAACCCTTGGACTTGGGCAAGGAGGTAGGAACTCATCCCTCTCAGCCATGCTTGTGTAGTTTGAAACCCTATAATGGAACCTAACAATCCAAATGAAATATTTTGTTAAGAAAATGAATAATGAATACATTGAAGTGCAATATACCAAGGATAAGGAAAAATCGGTTACCTTGGCAGGACTGTTGCGATAGAGAAATTCATTTCGAAGTGATAAGTGTCAGAATTCTCTCTTGAAACCTAACAGCTGGATATGCAATCATGGCAGAGCTATGACGAAAGTGAAAGAACTTCGTCAACAACATATAGAGGCAGAAGCAAATGCCTACATAAAACCCTGAAGCCATGGACCAGATCTGGAAGGTTCTGTCGGATGGAGAGGAAAATAACAAACCACTCTGCGAAGTAAATGTCAAAGGAGATAAGGTTGTAATCTATGCCATTTGATGGGATCGCCTCACGGAGGACCGTAGATGAGGTGACCATCCTGAGATGATGCCTAACAGCTAGATGGTAGTCAAAAGAACCCAAAATATCTGGTCCCACCAACTTTAGGAGAAGGCTAAGCTAAATATATATTAGTTGTTAGATATGTGTTGTAGCACTAAAACACCCCTCCAAATCTTCGCCTGCATCCAATTTTGGAGCCTCCTTTGAGAGCTTCACTTGATGACCGCACGCACTTGGGTTCACTCTGTGAGCACGTGTGAGTCTTTGCACCCCCTTGCTTGATCATCCCACCCAAGATTTTGCATGTTGAGGTTAATGGCATGTTTGCGACCATGTTTTGGTCACACTCAAATGTCTTCGCTTCATGTGTAGATGGTGTGTTCACTTTGTAAACATCTGTCGCACTCACACACATAGTCACATACACTATCATGCAAACATCGTCATAGTCGACCAACAATCAATCAAAAGTGTCGCAATTATCACTCACACCATCGGTCAGTCATGTTGAGCATGTGTGTTTGGATGGTTTGAGTCGTCTAGTCGTCTAGTCATGTAAGTGTGTGTTTGCAAGAGCACATATGCATCTTTTACTCTTTCACATACTTAGTCACTTTGCTGAAGTTATGTTCATTGGATTCCCCTCTGAGAGCCAGACCAACACCTCACCATCGACTCAATCGATTGTCACCCAAAACAACACAGAAGCACTAAGTAATCCATTTCAGGTTGCACTACCCACAAGCAGATCAATCAAACTTCATGCTAGTCAACTGGAGAGTTTGACTCGACAGTCACCCCAAGACTGACTCCCCTAAAAAATTGCATAGAGGTTGTAGACCTTGCCGTATCCGCTCACTTAGAAAACTATGCTGATAGGCTGAACAGACACCCAGTGCCTATCCCTATCTCCCTCATAAAATTGCATAATTTTCCAGTCAACCATCCAGTCATTCGACCGACTACTCACTCGAAAAAATGTTTAGTTTTCATGAGCAAGCCCTCTGCTACCCAGCAATCCACTCAACTTAAAAAATGTGCAGAGATGATCATTAGGCTAGCTTCCTAGAATCAGTGCAGTTTTTCTAGTAGCTCCTGGCAGCTGACTTCCAATTCCCTCTAAGAATTGCGCACTTTTTGCTGCCAATCAACTGCAACTGAGTGCTAGTTCCCTCCAGGAATTAGGAAATTTTTGCTACCTAGCTCCTGGTAGCTGACTACTAGTTCTCCTCAGGAATTTCACAATTTTTGTTGCCAGTCACCTAACAACCATTTTCCGATTCCCTCCAGGAATTGCGTAGTTTTGGCTGCCAAGCTGCCGCTGCCCACTACTTCCATAAATTGTGTAGATTTTGACTGCCCATCCTTCCCATAGCCTGCACTATTCCTCTCAAAAAATTTGCAGTTTTTTCCTCCTGCTAAGCTAAACCCCACGAATAGTCATTGTCGATCCGAATTAACCATCTCCATCGCCCAATGACTGCTGCATAGTTTTCACCAGTAGTGCCCGGAGCCTCCGTCCCATCTTGCAACTTTGTCTCCTCTCCTGGTGACCTATATCTAAACCGATCATGCATCATGGTAGATTAGGAGGTTTATGGATTTGATGTCATCTCATTATGAGTGACTATAGATATAGGTACATAAACAAACATGGCGCAATGATGGATGGGATGGACATAGGAAGCTCATGTAGAAGGACATGTTTGCTAATGGATGAACAAACGATGCATGCAAAGATATGTGCTTGTGAATGGACAATCACACAAATATGTGTTCATTGACAGATGGATGAGAAAACATGCAAGATGTGTTCACGGACAGATGAACGGACAAACATGCACTTTTCATGAACGGACGAGCCTGTCAAGCTTACCAACATACAAGTAATTAGCAATGTGTGAATGCAACATCTGGCGAACCTATGACCATCGAAGACTCCACACATTTTTCCAAGCGGAGGTGAAACTGTGAAACACCATGAGGACTTCATCACCCAGCAACACTACAACTCGACATGCACACCAGTAGCTACACGAATATACCAACGCTATCATTCCGAGTCTTTTCATGAGTAATGTCATCCACATCTCTATTGTGGGCCATATTGTCAATCAATATAATGTAATGTGGAAGTCCACGAGACCCACTTGTTGTATGAAGAGTCATGTAAAGTTGAAAATTCATGGAAGTCAATTAGTCATGAGGGTAGTCAAATAGCCACAAGGGTCGGTTTCACCCTTGGCTATAAATATCCCCTAATTTGTAAATGCAAGTGACTTTTTTTTCCCATCCAGATTTAAACAGGAGCGCAAAAAATTACAGAGATAACCATAAACACAGAGATGTAGCGGAAATAATACTTTATTTCATTAATGTGAAATACTGAAATATGCTTACAAACAGAAATGGAAATAAACCAGCTAGGGTGATGGTAGCTTTTCTCTGAGAAGAGATGTGGTGTACATGCCTCTAAACTGTGTTACAATGAGGCTCGAAGGCTGTTGGAAAGATCTATCTGAGAACTACAACTTTGGGAAGAGGAACATGGGTCCATGGACTGACGTTGCTCCCAGTTTTCCAAAAAAAAGTGGTTTAGGGTCTCAAAACGGCTTCGGTAGTTCAGGACCCGAAAAACTACTAAAAGTAGTAAATTGTGTTACAATTAAGGAAACTGAAAAGCTGAGAGAAACAATGGTGGGGCTCCAATTGGACTTGGCAGGTGGCAACCAATATCCACCTGGACCATTCCTCCCCCTTTAGGAAGCAATGGTCCCCATTGCGTTGAGTTCCTCCATGAGATGAGGAAACTTTTACTAAACTTGATCCATGGTGAGCCACTTTCCCTAGTGAAGGAGTTGGCCTGCTTTGACAACTCGATACAGTTGGATATTCTGTTGGCGAGTGTGCTTGATATGTGTGTCCATGATTCGATCAGGTGCAGCTTGTTCCTTGCAATGTAGATTTAATTCTGTGGATGTGAGCTATTCTGCAATGTCGGATGTGTCTAGTAATGGTGGAAAGTATGGAAGAAGGCGGTCCGCATTGAACACTGGGTGCAGGCCAAGGAATGGGGGAATGCTGAGCTCAAATGAATTGTCTCCCACAGCCTTGGTAATGGTGTAAGGACCATATTAGAGTGGTCTTACTTTCCGATGGGCTCTGGTAAGGCGTTCCTTTTCAAATGCAACCAAACTTTGTCGCCCACCTGAAACTTGTGTGGTACCCGATGTTGATCATGTCACTACTTGTACTTGGCATTAGATTTCTCCAGAATGTCATGGACTTGCTGTCAAATATGTTGGATGTTCTTAATGAAGCTAGTTGCCTTATCTATTTCAAACTGGACATGAGCCGAATCTACATGAGTAGCTGCAAATGGCATGGCCACATCACACGAGACATAGTGGCTGGAATCCCAAGCCCACCTGAAAAGGTTTATGGCCATTCAAGTTGTGAATAGCTCGATTATAGCTATGCTAAAAATATGGGAGGCTCTCGTCCCATGTACGTGGATATTTTGAGTTGTACATGTGCAGAATGTGTACAATCATCCTATTGACAACCTCTGTCTGGCCATCAGTTTGAGGATGGAAGGTTGTGGACTTAGTGAGTTTGGTGTCCAGCATCGACCAGAGACTAGACCAAAATGTACTGAGTAACCGACTATCCTGATCTGAGATGATAGACTGTGGGATCCCAAAGTGCACCCACACTCATTCAAGAAGAGTTTAGCAGTGGCTTCTACTGTGATATTCTTCTTGTAGGCTGCCATAATGGCCATCTTCAAGAACCTATTGACGACCATAAAAACACAATCGTTTCCATGCTCAGTGGAAGGAAGGCCTGACATGTAATCCATGTAGATGGATTCCCAAGGTTGACTACGGGTAGTAAGCGGGGTATAGAGGCCTTTCCTCTTGTTGGTCGATTTGGAAATGGTGCAGGCAGTGCATGATTTGATGTATTTCCTGATATCTTGTCGAAGATTCGGAAAATAGAAATAATTTTGCAGTACTGCCACCATTTTATCGACCCCGAAATGCCCAACAACTTGCCTGTAGTGTGCTTCCCAAATCATCTTGGCACGCTCGCTTGAAGGAACACAAAGATGACCTAGGTGGCATAATAGGGCATCCTAGTGGTGAAAATCTGGAACATGCTAACCCTCCAAGAGTGTTTGGTATGTGTGGCCGAATTATAGGTCTCTTTTGCAGAGAAGTGGGCAATCAAAAGTCTCGTGCCCACAAGAGTTGAGCACGGTGGTTAACGCGATGATCAGTGGTCGACTGAGGCAATCTACAACATTATTGGTGTTGTCCTTCTTATACTTGATATTCAAATGGAACTATTGCAGGTATTTGGACCACTTCTGATGGTGATCATTCTGTAATTTCCCTTAGGTCTGTATGAACTACAGGGGTCGGTGGTCTGTGTGGATGACCATTTCCTTCTGCAAAATGTAATGCTTCCATTATCAGCAAGCCTGCACATTGGAATACATCTCTTTATCATAAGTGGGATACTTCTGAACTATGTCTGAAAGTGTCTCACTGTGATATGCCACTAGATGCCCATGTTGAGTAAGGACTACCCCAATATCATAGTTAGAGGCATCTCTCTCAACCTCAAATGGTTGTTGCAAATCTGGTAACGCGAGCACTAGCATTGTGCAGAAGTGATTTTTCAACTCTGTGAATGCCTTCTATTGAGATTCAAACCAAAATAATTTTTCTTTGGCTCATCCCTTGGTGACTTGACTAAAGGGCCAAGTGATATGAGAAAATCCCAACACAAACTTGCGGTAGAAGTTGGCAAGACCTAGAAAGTTGCAGAGCTCTGTCAGAGTGGTTGGAGATGGCCAATTCCAAATGACTTGGATCTTGGTTGGATCCACATGCACCCCCTATTCATTAATAATGTATCCCGGATACTGAACCTGGGTCATGCCAAAAGTGCATTTCTCCAAATTGGCACATAACTTGTGTTGCCACAGTGTTTGGAGAACCTATCGGATGTGGTGGAGGTGCTCTTCCCAACTTTGGCTGATGATAAGGACGTCATCCAAGTTTACCACTACAAATGAGTTGGTGATCGGTTGCAAGATGTCATCCATTATCCTCATGAAGGTTGCAGGAGCATTCGTCAATCCAAAAGGCATAACCAACCATTCAAAAAGGCCCTCCTTGGCTTTAAAGGCAGTCTTCCACACATCAGAGGGTTAGATTGGTACCTGGTGATATCCTGACTTCAAGATTGATCTTACTGAAATATTTCGCCCCCTTCAGTTGGTCCAGGAGGTCATTAATCTGCTGGATCTAGTACTTATTACGAACAGTGATCTTGTTCAGTGCCTAATAGTCAATACAGAGTCTCCAAGTCCCATCCTTCGTCTGTACCAACTCGATCAGGCTCCCACAGGGTGATGAACTTGGACGGATGTGAACTTTCTATAGCAGCTCCTGAATCTACCTCTTGATTTCATCGTTCTACAGAATGGAGTGCCAATAGATTGGTCCATTGGGCAGTGACACAACTGGGGTCAGATCGATGGAGTGCTTGACCCAACAGTGTAGAGGAACCCGTGTGGGGGAGGTGAAGTTGTCCTCGTACTCCTCCACGACCTTGTCCATCTGTACTTGTCGTGCAGAGGGGTCCTATGTAGAGGTTGTGGCTATCGTATTCTTCTTTCCTTGAGGGCGTATCATCAGGAAAACAAATTTCTCAATTTTTGAAATGAGCTTATTGCATTGTTTTGCAGTAACCAAAGAGATGGCAATAGGTGGTGCTACCTCCAGTATCCTGTATAACTTATTTACCAATGTAAAAATAATAGCATGGGGCCTTGATTCATACACAACATGCTGCTTCCACAAGTATGGTTGTCCAAATAATACATCACAAACATCAAGGGCAGAAATGTCACACAATACCTCATCCATGAAGGGCTTGATGTTGTATGGAAGGCGACACTACTGGCTCACGCAAAGATCCTGTCCTTGGTGAAGCCACCCAATGGTGTATGGTTGTGGATGTGCTATGGTCAGTAAGCCCAATCTCTTCATGACCTCTGCCGAAATGAGGTTCTTTTGGTTCCCAATGTTGACAATGAACTGTAGCGAGGAGCCCTTTACCCACATCTGGGAGTGGAAGAGACGCTCCTCCTCCTCTGGATCTTTGGGTTCCTCCTTCTGTATCTTCATGGTGGCGACAGTGGCGTTGGGCTCGACATCAATAATCTACTTCCCTTTGTCATTCCCCTTGCTAAGTTTTGACTCAGAGTTGAAACATGCATCTGATTCTGAAAAATTTAGCTTGGCCACCAGTGACTACTTGGCCCGACACTCATTTGTGTTGTGAGTGGAGCTCTTTTGGAACTCACACCACTTTCTTGTGTCCTTTTTTGGCTTCATAGCACTATTCTTTTCTTGTAGCTTTGGCAGGTTGTCTTGGGCCGTCTCGCCTTAGATTTGTCCTTTCTTCTACAACTTGCGGGCACCTTTCCCTTACTTCATATTCGCAGATCCAAAGTCTCGCTTCTTCTGTTTAAACTTTTGCTCAACCTTGATGGAATATCGGTATGCCATGCCAAGCGAGGGGATATTCAGGAATTCCATTTCTTCCTGGATGTACTTTTGTAGGAAGTAGCGGTATTTGAGTACCAAATGCTGCTTCAAATCTTTGATACCCAAATTTGTGCGAAGGGTATGGAAAATATTGGTAAACTTCGGCAGGTCTTGGTCCCTTCCCTGCCGCAGCATGGTCCACTTTATGTATTGATCCTCATAGCTTCCGATAGGGTAGTACTACTCCTTGATGGCATCGTGGAATGAATCCCAAGTGGGTGCGCTGAAAATAGTGAGCCTGTACTTTCATCCTTCAGCTTGCAGTAGGTTTCCCACGAGTCCTTGACATGGGGGATGCTTTGAAAAGAGCGAAAATAATCTTTTCCCGACTAGAAATATCATGAACATAAAAATAACCCTCTAGCAGATTTAACCATTTATCTACAACATTTGCGTCCATTTGACCCTAGAAGATGGGGATTTCCAAATTAACTTGTACCTTAAAGGGCATGGTGTTCCCAGAGTAGCTGTTGGAAGCCAATGCATTGCCTCTCAGTAGCCGCTGACTGATTTGGGTAAAGTTGTCCATCATTGGGTTCCTTTGCCACTCGAGGGCTTCTTTGAGCAAGATTTTGATAGGATCTCCTTCCCCCTCATCTTTCTTTTCATCCGCCATGGGAGGCCATCGGGATTTGTGAGGCTGGTCTTGCAAAGGCTCGACCAGTTCAAGCCCTAACTCCTTATATCTCGGCCTCGTTGGGAACATGCAAAGAAAAACAAAGAAAGAAAGCAAACCACTCTGATACCACTGGTTCGGATTTAAACAGGAACGCAACAAATTACAGAGATAACCATAAACACAGAGATGTAGCAGAAATAATACTTCATTTCATTAATGTGAAATACTAAAATATGCTTACAAATAGAAATGGAAATAAACCAGCTAGGGCGATGGTAGCTTATCTCTGAGAAGAGATGTGGTGGCTACATGGCTCTGAACTGTGTTACAATGAGGCTCAAAGGCCTATTTATTGTTGACAAACAATGAAAAACCCTAAACATCCAAAAACCTAACCCTAGAAGATGAAATGGCAAATTGTGGGCCTCGTTTGGGTAAATTGGTACATCAACTTCCCAGGTCGTAACTTTGGCATATGATCTCCGTTTGACGTGCACAATATCTCGTTAGAAAGATATATCTCAGAATTACAACTTTGGGAAGTTAAGGACATCGTTTAGGGTCTCAAAATGGCTTCGGAAGTTCAGGACCAAAAAAATTGCTTAAAATAGTAAATTATGCTACAATTAAGGAAACTGAAAAGCTGAGAGAAACAATGGTGGGGGTCTAAGTGGACTTGGCAGGTGGCCACCAATATCCACCTGGATAATTTTCACCTCAGCTCCTCCCACATAGCCTTTAGAGTCGTAATATTTTCTTTGAGGAGTAAGTAGTGGCTCCAACGCCCCTCCCATAGGGTTAGTCATGTATGGTGTAACGATATGTCTTGGAACTTTCGCTTAGTTCAAAAGCCTACTAACATGACATCACGTTTTGATAAATGTATTGTAACTGTTGTAAGACTGATCTTGAACACTTGTAATATATGTTGCTTTAACGTGTGTTTAACACTTAAACTCATTCACTTGTTTTAATACATAATATATTAATGAAAATGTGTTGTAGTTGTTGTTAACGTTATCATGCCCGTGTTGGTTACCTCCCCGAACATCAGACAAACCTTTCACATCAACTTGCTATAACAACCATTGCACTCACATGGACTCATCCGCTAAGTGTTGTACATGTTATCTTCCCTTGTGTGTTGTGATTGTCGCATCCATGTGGACTGCTCTTCCGGAAGTTGTGCATGTCCTATTGTGTTGTCTGTTCCTAATAGAGTTGGGACTTTCTCCCAACTGACTTGGGACTCACTCCCACCTTCTCCCTCTAGAGTGGAAGAACCATTGACACAAGTAACACTAGCAATCACTAGGCACACGAACCTCAATACTTGAAGACAAAGCATACCACTCTCTTGTGATGACAAGCAAGAGTTGAGGCAAATCTTTAAGATAATGGAAATTAGGCCATCATACTGGATGCGACTCCCAAACCAAAAGGTGTGAGGTCTAGTTGGAACTTCATACCGGGGTGATCCCCTGAATGTTGGCCTATCCAGCACCATCAACATTTCTAGCGCTAGAATGAGGGACGCTAGTTGTGTATGGCTAAACGTCCTCTCACACTCACTCATCAACCATCTGGTCAAGGCATTAACTTACACTCCCTCTCACTTATGCATGACTCTGCAGTTGGTTACTTCTCACCTCCTAGGATGGAACACGAAATACCATATCGTCACCTTCGCTCCGTACATCCCATCACTTGCCAATTTGCGAAAGAAGTCAGATTGATCCTAGGAATACATCATCTTCCATATGCATCAAGGAAGCCAAAGGCCACTCCCAGAGGGGTTGTTGTATCATCAGTGGAAGAAGCAATTCTTTCCACACTTGACAGTCTGGAAACAGTTATTGAAGACATAGAGGAACCTCCGATCTTCTGACAAGGGGAATGAGACACCCTTGTGATCTTAGGATCAAACTCCACTAAAGGAGGTGGAGGGGAAGGAAATGAAGGAGGCGATGGTGGAGACAAACCAACAGACTCAGAGTCAGAATCGTTAGATTCTGAAAGAGAGGAGGAGGACGAAGAAGAAGAAGATATGGCTTACCAAAATCTAGAATGGATGACTCAGGGACCATTGGCTCTCCCAAGTGTTTTTCACAAGATTCCAAAGTGTGCGGAGAGAATGAACACCAAGTTCAATCCTGACAGCACAGTGAAGGTAGAAGACCATTTGGACGACTTCTACCTACAGTTGTAGACCCTTGAGGCATGGCATGATGATGTAGCATGTAGATTGTTTCCATGTACCTTGGATGGTCGCGTAGCAACATGGTATCACAACCTTCCACCAAACTCCATACAGATTTGTGGTGGATTCAAATGCATGTTCCTTGAAAAGTTTGTTGATGACAAGACCCCAGCTATGTTACTGAAAGAATTGGGAAGCTTGAATATGGAGGGGAAGGAAAAGGTAGAAGATTTCAATTAGAGGTTTACATGCATATTGAACAAATTTGAAGCAGACACCAAACCTCATGACTCCATCACTGTTGATTACTACATGTCCGCACTGCCGACCAGCATTGCGTAGTTCATTAAGCGAGCTGTGAAACCAACATTACTGGAAAACTGTGAAGAGGCTATTTCTATTGAGAAAGAAATACCCGGAATTGGAATCATCAAGGATGATGAACCAACAAAGGACCTCAAAGACGCGAGCAAAAAATCCCAGGCGATGGTGAGCAAAGGTAGAGACAAGGAAGCAAATGATATTGAAACCCTCACTTGCCTCGTCAAGAACATGACAATAGGAGTGTCTGAACTTAAACAACAGAAAATAGACACATCTACAAGTAGCCATCTGCGCAAATAGAGACAAGGAAGCAATTAATTAGGCAGCAACCAATTCGCTCCAAAAATTTCCCAAAGCTCTATGTTCCACCTCCAATAGTGCGTAGATGTTGAGTTTTGTTCATTTCACGAAGAATATCACCCCAAGAACTCTTGTTCGGATTGGAAGTGAGTCGCAAACTCTGTATACAGTGATACATTCAATGCAGAAAAAAGTATGCAGGGGAATATGGAAGACACTGATAATCACAAAGGTATTGCACCGAATGAAGCATCAATTTATGGGCATGTGGTGAATGCATATTAGTGCTCTTAATCAATTCCAAAGATGAACAACGAGAGGTAGCCCTAAAAGCAAAATTATTGTTACAATATTAGGAGTAAAGGGGCTCCCCCTACACTTGGGGAAGTACAAGAAAATATGAGATTGTTGTTGAGGAGGACTGATCCATAGCCCCTAAAAGCAGAAAATAGAAAAACAAGTGAGTGAAGACAGTGCCGGATAAGAGTGCATCCATGAGCAACAAACTGGAGAACACTATGCCGGATAGCACAAACAACAGTTCTACCCTGGACACCTCGATGATTCTACCACCTCTGGACTACAACATTGTAGATGACATGAAGAAAACTCGAGTGAAAATTAATTTGTTTGAGTTATCTAAGATCTAGAGTCAGCGAGACATCCTACTGAATGCATTGGGATATACAATAACGGACAGATCAACCTCTACTAGCAAGGGAGCAAGCACACCTCCCGGATCAATTTTTACTGTGCGTAACACACTCTTGATGGAAGAAGCGAACTCAGGTTCCCCTCTATTCCTACTATGATTTGAAATTTTTAATTGAAATTTCCACAACTTCTTGGTTGATTTTGGTGTAGCAGCCAATTTCATGCCACTCTCCATTGCGAAAAGGATCAATTCACATTAGAGCAAGACATCTGCGTGAATCATCCAACTTGATCTAAAATTGGTACCAGCCATTGGTGAACTTCAAGATGTGATCATTCCACTATCTCACGATGGTCAAATCTACAAATGCATTAATGTTGTCGTTGTGGACATGCCAAAAGCATACAGTCTACTACTTAACAGAGACTAGTCCAACAAATTGAATGGATATTTTGCTACAGACTGGTCGCACATGTGGCTTTTGTACAAGGGAAAAGGAAACCAAATTTGGGTGTTATCCAAAAGGTATATGAAGCACAATGTCACTTCCCTTCATGTGAGAATGAATCGTTGGCATTCGCAGAACTCATGTTTGGTAACTATCTCTTGGAAACAATGTTGGATTAATATCTTGCATGGCCAACTCCAACCCCACCAGGCACGCAGTTGGGACTCCTTCTTTGCCCAATTGATGGTAATGAAACATGTACAGTGCATTGTACCAATAGTAGTAGTAGCAGTAGAAACAGTAGTAGCAACAGTACTACCATGTCAAATGGTTTGTGTATAGACAACTTGTGGACCATGTACTTTGATAGATCAAAGACACAAGATGACTCAGGAGCCAGGTGTGTCTTGATCGACACATGCAAGGCAGGTACATAACACCATTCACTGTTTATCACCACATCTCAATGATTTGATAATCACCCAATGAGTGACCTTAGTTAAGAATTAATAAATGAAGGTATTACAGACTCATATGTTGGTGTGTGTGTATATGTTATTTAAGCAACGGATCAATCATATTGAAAATACACAAACACTTGAAATGAAAGAAACAGAGAAATACAGTAAGCAAATACAAGAACACAAGAAATTAATAAGGAGTTCACCCTATCCTCTAGGGCTACATCTTCGATCCAGCTCTTAGTGGTGGCCTTCTTTTATTGTGTCTTGAAGCAGAGAATTACAATGAAGGAGCTCAATATGAGTCTCCTGAAATAGATTTTCTTGGCAGCGTGGTTCTTGGATTCCCCAAACCACTAGAGTACACAAACTCTTTTCCTTACCAGCTCTTTGACCTCTCTATTTTGACAGATCCTCTCAGGGATGGCTTGTGTCTCTCAAGCTCTCTGGTGCTCGACACTGCCTTTGATCAGCTCGGCCCTCTGTCTTCTTTTTGCTTTTTGTTTCATTGGTTCTTCTCTTCTTTGTCCTCTATCCTCGGTGTTCCATATTTCGGTTCATGACCCCCTACCCTCTGTCTGGTCTGTACATGGCTTTAAATCCATTCGATATCATGGCAGTTTGCTTCCTCTTCCCCTCCATCGATTCACATGTTATAGCTTCACTTGGAGTTCCCTATTTCAGTGTCATCATCAGGCTCATAGGGAGTGGCCACTTGTCCTCCTGCAAACTGCGCCAGCCTACTTCGTCAGTTCAATTCTTTGGTTACGTCATGGAATGAGTCTTCTGCCACCTTGGTGATCAAAGCATACCTCAAGTTCTTCTAAATCACCGCTTATTCCCTCATCAATTCTGTCTTCTCCATCGAGCGCGATCTTAGCCGTTAGATCTGGAGCCCCTAGATCTGACGCAATTCGCTCGTCCCACGTAGTTGACTAGCTTGATCGTTGTCACGCGATGATTAGTTGTTTTTTTTCTCCTTTGCTTTCCATGCATAGGGTGCTGAGTGGAATCACTCCTTTTTCATCAAAACTTCTTACCACCCATAGATGCCTCCATTCAATACCACTGTTTTTGGAGCGGGCCCCACCTTTAGCGCTTAGCCTTTTGTCCCATGGTTTTCCTGACTCCAACATGACCGAGTGCTCAAGGCTTCTCCATTTTCAGGGTTTTCGCCAAATGACGAATCGCGCATCAAAAACTCCTTCTGTTTTCTAATCAGGCCTCCTAGGGGCTAATTTCACCTCCTGCGTAGTCTCCATGGGCCTCGGTCAACGCGCTTTGACCGAGGTCCTCGTCGTTCCACGCTGGTTGCCACCGCCACTGGTTTAGAGATGTTTTTGATCATTGTTTTAAATTCTTTGGAGTCTCTCCTGATCTGGTATAGCCATGTCTCTGTTAATCATTCTTTATGGATTCAATTCGGATCACGACCTTCCCACTGAAAAAAATTGGACCACCCAAAGTTAGTTTTCTTTCAAGCATCGACTAAGTGAGGGTACTGCTATCTCATTTTCCCAATCTCAATCCACTTTGCACTACTCGACTTCAAACGGTTGAGTCCAATTCTGAGGTACTCAACATCTCCTCTGCGTGTTGTCCTCACCTTCCTGTCCAAGACTGTGTCTTCCTGCAATTCATTTAGATATTCAGGTAGCAGGTCATCAATAGAAGGCAATTGACTTTTCTCTTCACGATACTCAATCATTGAAGGTTCAAACAATCTCAAGCAATATACATTTACGACCGAGTAGATGTGCATGTAAGCTAGTGAATCAAGGAGAAAGGCATTTTCACCAATCTTCTCATGTATCCTAAAAGGTCCATACTTGATAGGCTTTAGCTTTTTACCTTCACCTTGCATCCTGTCTTTGCTGATATACAACCAGACCTAGTCACCAACTTGGAAACTATGCTCCATCCAATGCTTGTCATGCCTTGCCTTGTATTTGGCTTGGCTCTTTTCCAGTTGTTCCTGTACTCCCTGGTGGATCTCCTGGATCTGTTCAATGAACCTAGTTGACTTGTCCACATCACTGTGTCCATCAACCGTGGTATCTTTACCAAAGACAAAATCCGAAGGAGACCTTGGTATGAAACCAAAACAGGTCTCAAAAGGATATCTCTATGTAGAAGAGTGTTTTGCTCTATTGTAAGCATGTTGCACATAACACAAATGTTCATCCCAAAGCTTAGGATGTTCGCTGCAATATCCTCTGAGTAACTGGATCACTGTCCTGTTGACTACTTCTATCTGGCCATCGGTATGTGGATGAAAAGTTGTGCTTTTCTTCAGTTTGGTGTCCATTAGTTACCACAGACTTGACCAAAACTTCCCCACAAATCGGGTGTCTCAATCAGATACAATGGAAGTGGGCAATCCAAAATGAACCCATACATGTTCAAAGAACAGTTTCGTAGTTTGTTCAGTTGTAATCTATTTGTTCCAAGGTATCAAAATGCACATTTTGCTGAACCTATCCACAACCTAGGGGTGATTTTAGGGGCGAATGTTCGCCCTTTGGCGAAATTAAGGGGTTTTAAATTTTTAGTGGGCGAATATTTTGTATCATAGTACATTTTTACAAATCACCTCAAATAGCCCACCTTATTTTAAGGGAGAGGGTAAAAAAGGTAAATTTAGCCCTTGAAATTAGGAGTTACAACCTTCCATTCGCCCATTTTCAAGAATAGGTTTTATTTAAGTGAATCCTATGGGTCAAATACCATATTATAAAAGAGGTATGGTAAATTAATAAAAATATAAATAAATGATAGGTAGTAAATAAATAAAGCGTAATTAATAAAAATATAAATAAATGAGAGGTATGGTAAATAAATAAAGCATTTTTTATATTTACTACATAAGTCACCTTATATACATGCAAGGGTGTAAACAAATAAAAATATAAGTAAAGTGGAGGTATGGTAAATAAATAAAATGTCTTTTATACTTACTCAAAATGTATGGTAAATAAATAAAAATATAAATAAACTAGACGCAAGGTAAATAAATAAAA
>APFE031631008.1:0-10569 GCA_000404065.3 Pinus taeda
TTTAAAAACGCTTATTACAATAACAATATGAATCTCCATTTAAAACAGCATAACAGATAATTGACCATTCTAGACCTCCCTGTTGGAGCACAACTGGTCAGTCTAGACACTGAACCATCCTATGATCTTCCCGTGTATTCCCTAGTTATAGGAAGGCAGTCTGAATAAAAGAAGATTCAGAATTCAATTTTACAAGATGATCTCTTAAACACAACAAAATAACCTATAAACAAATTATATATAATCAAATTCTTGATATGTTCTTGTGTCACCTTATGCATAAAAACTACCCCTTTAAAATTATGCTAATCTATTCTATAATTGATTCTTCATTTGATTTTTCACATTGATAATAACATACTACATAATAAACATCACACTTTTAATATCAAATCTACATAAATATATTAGTGCTGAGCATATCAACATGTAAACACCACATCTCTGCAAGGATTTGTTTAGAAAAGAAAGCCCATTATGATTTGTGGGCAGTGGAATTGATGGATGAATGATTTGTGGGCAGCCATAAGTTTGTTCCCATGAGCCCATTCAATGAATTGAATTGTGCTAGAATCGGTTGGCTTCTGAGGTATCCTCAACACGATAACCAAGACGGTGGAATCAATGGATGAATGGGCATTTCTCGGATAACTATGAGTTGAGAGAATATCTAACAGAGTAATTCTCTTCCTATGATACGATGCTCAACTTTTTAACATTCACTGCGCAAATCTGAAAACTGAATAACGATAGCATAAAAAAGGTTTGAGCCATCCTGAGATAAGGATCTACGGAAGAGATTCAGATTTGCCAAACTCTATTACACCGTCTGCAACGAATGTAGAGACCCCGTTTGGCCAAATCCGACATCCACATGACATCATGGCAGTTCTCTAATTGCCATTGCCATCGCCATTGAGGAGCTTCAACGAAGTCATTCCGACCTGGAGCTTCCATGAGAAGCTGAATCACCCTGCAGGATGCTCTCCACTGCAGGTAGACATGAGGAACTCATTTCTTGCCAAGCCTGAATAAATCTGGACGACAAGCCTTGCTGACGCTCACATGAATAATCGTCAGAGGGATGGATAGAAAATAACATCCATTTGTTTTGACAAAACGAACATAGATCCATTATGCACAATGTTTGACGGGACAGAACAGGCAGAGGGAAAGTTTTGACAGAACGTCTAGAGGAAATCGAGACAGTAGTTAAACAGACCTTCCAGATCTCACTAGCAGTAGATCGCCTAATGAAGGAAATCTCCCTTCAGTTTTTAACGAAACTAGAAGATCCCGAAAACATTCAGATCTATAGATCTCAGAAACATCATATTTCCCGAAACAATTTAGATCTACACATTGCCTCACCACATAAATCAATTATCACACATCTATATTAACGTATCTATGTAAGGAGCAATAACACTGAAGACTCACATTTTCTTGGTTTTCAAATGAGGGAATATAACATGATGGAAAATATAGAGAAAGCAGAGAGAGCATTTGATTGCACGCAACAAACTACACTTAAATATTTTTATTGATTACCATATCCACATAAATTACATACTTCAACACATTTACATCACATCAGGATTTACATCACATCACATCAGCATTTACATCCTTCAACACATTTACATCACATACTGCCAACTACGTAAAAACATTACTTCCCACAAAATCTAATAATATTAAACTAACCTAAACAACTTATGTTTTTCTTTTTAGTCATAAACATGATCACATGAAAAATAATTTAGCCAGAGAAATAATGTACCTAAGCCAAACCAATGAAATATCACAAAGAAAAAGGGAAGCCGTCAAAATAACTGAATACAAAAATCATGAAATTTGTGTGAATCTCTCTTCATTCTCCCATTCATGTTCATTCAGCCTTAGTTTTTCGTTCAACGTTTTACTGATCATGTACGGATACATATCAATTCTGTCTGCAAGATGTAACTGTTTACTACCCAAAGATCTACTTGAATCTCATGAATACTCTCAGCTGCTCCATAGCTCAATGCATGGTGCCAGTACTTTACGTAGTCAGAGACAAACGAAAGAATTGATCACACAAACTAGAATATCCCTGCTCGGGTTGGTGCTTCTGATCTCCACGAGTTTAGTTCCAAAGCTTCATTCGGTTTGGTACAGGTGCCATAGAACTTCGGTCTCAAGAAACGATACTCACCTCACAAGTCTCGAATGTGACTCTCCTCAAGTCCAGAAAAGATCTATCAAAAAAATTCTGCAATTAAACCTACAGGATTGAAAAAACGATACTCACCTCACAAGTCTCGAATGTGAATTCTCCTAAAGTCCACAAAAGATCTATCAAAAAAATTATGCAATTAAAGCTACAGGATTGAATTTAGTAAATAACGCACATCTGGACAACAGTAACAAGTCTGAGGTTCTTCTTCTATTAACAATATGTGAGCTTTTCTTCTTCTTGATATGTACAGGACTGAGATCTAACAAGGCCGCAGGTGAATATTTCAGTAGTAGTGGACAGTGAGGGATAGCGGCTAAGACTTTCAAAGAAGGGATAAAGATCCAACCACATCTTTAGATTTATAAATAAGAATTGGTTTGTCTCAAACATGTCAAAATATATTCAGCTCTGGTACAGAACCAAAAAAACCTAAAAAAATTGTAACATACCTTCATTTCCTTAGCTCCATTTATAATGATTATTTGTCAAAATATATTCAAGCTCCCGTAAGTAACCAAAGAATCTTAGAAAAAATTGTACTGGGCAATTTAACATAGCTTCATTTCCTTAGCTCCATTTCTAACACTTGAATATTTCATAGATGCAAAAAAATAGAATGAATCTCAGTCTTGCTAAGCTCACTTTTGAGGAAACTTGCAGTGAAGAAATTGAAACATAAATGATGATACATATCACAGCAATGAAAATCTAATTATAGTCTAACTATAATCTTAATCAGGATTCCTAATCAGCATGAGAAAATAGCTTTCTACAATCCTAACCAGAAAATATCTTTCTAGATGTTGAATACATCTAGTATCCCATCCCAATCATAGAAAAGAGGTATTTTCAGCCCTCCTCTTCCACCACTCCTCTTCCTCCTCCAACACTTCCACCAGGCTGTCCTAGTCCTGGTCCACCAAGTTGTCCTTGCCCACCAGGCTGTCCTCCTTCCACCAAGCTGTCCTCCTCCTCCTCCACTTCAGCCAAGGGCTGTCCTCCTTCCACCAGGCTGTCCTCCTCCTCCTCCATCACTTCTACCAGGCTGTCCTCCTCCTCCACCACATCCACCAAGCTGTCCTCGTCCTCTAGTCCACCAAGCTTTCCATCCACCCAGCTTTCTGGGTCACTATCTAGTTCTACAAAATCCCAAGGAATATAATCATTGTATTTTGCTGGCCTTTTCCTAGGTCTTCCAGATGTTGCTGCCTCACCATTGTTAACTGGAGCAACAACTTGTTCATGATATTGTGGGCTTGACTGTAATCCATGCTCTGAGTCTTTTTTCTGGTGAGTACTCATTTTCCTTTGTTCTGGACCTGTGAGGCTTGTGAATGAACCTCTGAGTTTTTAAACCTCTAAAATATTCAATACTGGTTTGCAAATGAGCTTTTGATTCCTTCAATATCTTCCTTTCTTATTTATGGTGCGCTCTAAAATAGAGTCTTCCACTTTGCTTTAACCTAGAATCTTCTATTTTGATTATATTTTAAATACCATGGTTATAAAAAATATTTTAAATACCATGGTGAATATCATAATTCATTACCATAACTAACTGTTGTATATGGTAAAAGTTATTTGTACAATAACATTTTTATTTTGTTTTCTTTTAGAGTTCAAATACCATGGGTGGTTATGAAGGTTTACCAAAACCATGGGCTTGTTAACCACCAACAATAAAAAAATAATTATTCACTTTCGCTATTCAACCACATCTACCCCTATCACAAATATCACATTTCTCTAGATTTATAATAATATGTTTGACTAAAACACCCTTTCCTTATCAAAATTTACCTAATTTGGGAAATTTGCAACCATCAAGAAAAAATAGCTTAAAAATTGTAGGTTTTTAATATCATGGGGTTGTTAACTAGCAACAATAAAAGACAATTATTGACAAAGCCTATTCTACCACATCTAAGTGTATCATAAATGCCACATTTCGCTAGATTTATAAGAATATGTTTGACTAAAATATGTGCTCCCTATCAAGATTTATCCAATTTTTGAAATTTGCATCCATAACTCAAAAAAACCCTTAAAAATTGGAGTCCACTAGAGAGGGGCAGGAATGGGTGGATTGTCAAGAGGGGCAGGAATGCGTGGATTGTCAAAAGTGGCAGGAATCATATTAAAAAAATTTCAAAAAATCTTGTAGATGCACTATTTGTATCATGTTTTGACAGTGGAAATGGATTCAACACCATCAAAAGGTTGTAGGGTAGCTAAAATTATGATTTTTGAGAACTTTTACTTGGATTTACAAAAAATGTGACTGGAATTTCCATAACTTCAAGGGCAAAAAAACATAGACTATCCCTTAAAAATTTGTCCACTTTTAATTGTACATGGTTTCTGTTTTGTTTTCTTACATTGTTCAAGTACCATGGGTAGATACCATAGTTTACCAAAACTAAGGGTTTGTTAAAGGCCAACAATAAAAAATAATTATTGAGTGTGGCTATTGAACCATGTCTACCTCCATCACAAATGTCACATTTCTCTAGATTTATAAGAATTCTTTTAAGTGGAATATGTGCTCAATACAAAAAAAAGTAATCAAATATGTGGAATTTGCAACCATCACAAAAAAAAACTCTAAAAAAATTGTGGAATTTGAAATGTACATAACTTAGTTCATGGACTTTGTTTCTAATGATTTATTTTTTCTAATTAGGTATTTTTTTAGGGATCTAGCTATTGTAGTGGATTTTGGAGGACACTGAGGAAGTGCCCCTACTGCCAAAAGTGAGGAATGTGGGCAAAAGAAATTTAGAATTTTTTTTGGAAAATCTTGTGGGTGTTTGAATAGTGTTTTTGATGGTGGAAATGGATTAAGCATCATCAAAAACCTAAAATTTTGAAGTTTAACAACTATAATTTAGATTTACAAAAATCTTATGCTCATTTTATCTCAATATAAGTGGAATTTCCATAACTTTCCCGACAATTCCTCGGCCTTGTTACACTAAGCTATTTTATTTTCCAAATTATGCACTAAACATTTCCTAAATATTTCATAAATTGACCTAACTATTGTCACACTATGACTCCCTAGACAATCAAAAAGTCCAAAAAAATACACTTGTATTTATTATCATGACAAGGTGCACTGAAAATGATCATTGTTGTATTATAAACACATATTTTGATATCAATATAATATAAAATATCAAAAAAAAAGGAAAAGCAAATGCTTTTAGTGTGACCATCTTATCTTAATGGAATGCCAAAAGTTTAACATGTAATGACAAGTAATGCACAGTTCTCAAAAAGTCAAAAAGTCAATTTTTAAGGTAACACTATTATTAGACCTAGATTGTGGGAGAAGTGTAAATTTTGTATAGTTATAAACATTTAAATATTGGCTCAATTAATAATAATAAAAAGTAAAAATAATAAATAAAAAGTTTAAAGTCATATAAATAAAGCTACTCTCAAGTATGACCTTAAATAAAATGTTGGTTCAATCAATAAAAAAAGGTTAAAAGTAATACAACTAATAAAATTAAATTTGTTGTTATATTTTGATTTTCTTTTTTTATTAATAAAATTAAGAACAACTTTTTAGATAAAAAATTAACCTACTTGCCAAGTTAAAAAATATAAGTAGTAGCTATAAATTAAAATCCATTTTGCCTTGAAAATTAAAATAATTATTCCATAACCATATTTAAATTCAATTAATAATCACATAAAACTCAATTATTACAATATGTCCACATGGCGTAGTCTCATTCTCACCCAAACGGAAGTCTTGGGTTCAAATCTTGGGCTACCCAAGTCTCACATAACCCCACTTGATGGTGTAAATAGTTTTTATTACGATACCATGGAGCAATACCATGGATTATCAATACAACATGGTCAAAAACCATAACTGATTTCACAATCAAAATATTTTATAACAATACGACACATTATTAACCGTGGATATTCACCCACTTTTAACTGATAATTAATTAAAAATGTAAGAGGTCATAACCACTGTATCAGAAAGATGCAGAAAAAAGTAAACTTATTCAAATGTCAAATATTTATAAATATTTTATTTTATTGTTGAGATTCGGGGAATCAATATATTCTTTCTGTAGACACCCAAAAGTTGTTCTTGGTATTGAATATACGAATCGCCTTAGCTTGTTGAAGTAGTATGTGCTATTAGACAGCTAATTCTTCACCATAGATGCGAGTCAAACAAAAAAAAAATTGTTTATATTTAGTTATATTATTCTAGAATAGTTAATTAAAGGTAATTTATAATAAAAGTATTCAGTTGATTAATTTTAACTAAATGTACTTGTTTATAATAAATATATAATATATATATGATATTTATATAATATTAAATTATATTATTATATATATATATATATATCCAAAACATAACTAATTCAAATTAAAATAATATATAGGTAATATATATTATTTAATTAATATTTTTTTATATATTTAAATCTAATAGGACATATTGAAATTAAATTAATAAATTTTATACTATTTAATTAATTTAATATTTCTTAAATCTACCATTAGATTTAAATGATAAGTAAATATATGATGTACCACTAATATTAAGTGAGTTTGAGTGAGTTAGTTTTTTGTGTATATATATACATTTATTAATAAACAAGTACATTAACAAATGAATAATTTAATTATAGAATTTACCTAATTTAACTTACTTCTAAGAATAATAGTAGTTACATCATTATATGTTTACATCATTATATATTTTTAACTTACTTCTAAGAATAATAGATTTACATCATTATATATTTTTTGGGGGAGGCATACCCATGCTCAACACATAAGCTAAATTTACATGTACAATGACCAAAAGACATGTCCACATATGATTGATGATGAAACCATGATTGGATGATTATCTGTATGATCATAGAAATCATACATTATGATCTTGTATTACTCTTGAAATCGCAACTTGAGGAAACTAGATCTAAGGTCTTCGTTCGACATCTGTGGATTCCCATAATATTATTCCTGTTTGATATCAAAGCATCATTTTGCTGCTTCGAGATGGATAACATAAGCACTTAGGATGGGGAAGCATGATCGATAGCAACTAGATTAGCTTTTGGGTTTGGAAATGGATCAGTCAATACTGCTGAGGTGCTTGAAGTTTTAAAATTTCTTGACCTCAGCTTGATGTGGACAATTTTTCGTATAATGGTCCTCATTACATATGAAACATGGCTCATTAGGTTTCTTTTGCCCAGTAGGGTTTTCAGAAGATTTTTCAGGAGTTGAATCTTCCTGTTTCTTCTTTCTATTCTTCCCTTTCTTCTTGCCCCCTCGTTTCTTTGGTTCTTTGCCATTGTCAGATGACATGGCATTAACCTCCGAGGCAGGAAGTTTGTCATTTTCTTTTTTACTAGAAACTGCAAGGGCTTTACCAGATTGAGCCTTTGCGGTTTGCGTACTTGAGGTACCAATCACGCCATCACCGGAGTGAGAGTCCTTGTTTGGTTTCGGATGGGGAAGAACAGAAAATTCTGGTCTAGGAGTGTGAGGGATTTTGTCGTAGAGAGTGTGAGACTTAGTATAGATCAAGTCTAAATATTGTGCATGAGCAATGACTTTCTCTTCAGTGACAACCCCTCCTTTCACCACATCTTCCATAATAGAAGGTAATAATGACTTAATAAACCACTCAGCTAGAAGCTAATTAGGAACATACATCTTTACCATTCGATGATGACATCACCAATCATGAATATGATCAAATATGTGAGTGGTTGTTTGTTTAAAGTTGGTAAGGAGTTCTGCTCCTGTTTCGTACCTTATGGGTAGCTGAAAGTGGGTTAAAAAGGTAGTGGCAAGGGCACTGAAGTTATCGAATGAAGCTCTAGGAAATTCGATGTACCATTTTGCTACCAGACGAGTTATCATTCGCTCAGAAAGGTGAAGCCTAATCGAATCATCATTGAGGGTGTTGGATGAACACCACAAATGAAAGGTCATTACTTGATTCGATGGATCTTCACCTAGATTTCCATTGAATTTAGGAATATATGAGGGACGTTTATGAGAAATCGCTGGCCACCAAGGGGCGTAAGCAATTGGATCATTTGTTAACTAGTTCAAATATGGTAATTCTAGAGTTGCTACAAAGAGCAACTGTTGATTCAAGTTTGGCGAAGCATATCCAAGATAAGATGGGATCGCCTGAACAGTAGGTCTTTGCATACTAGCATAATCTATCTAATGCTGATAACTTTGATAAGGTTGATGGACATAACCAGTATAGAATGGTTGATGATAACCGTTTTGAAAATGCCATTGTCCATTACCTAAAGAGCCTTGTTGCTCAGGTCCTCGGTAAGCTTGCTGGAATTGGGGTTGTTGATATTACACTAGCCATGGTTGTTGAACCATTTGCTATTTCCCGATATTGGATGATTGACCAAGATGCGGAGTGATCACACCCGTTTGAGCCTGAGTTGTTCCAGTTAAGGAAGCGCTAATCTGAGATTGTGATTGAGCTATACATGTGACAGAGTCATGATAGTAAGTGTAGTGGTAATATCTGACACAAGTTGGGTTGCTTGCATTGAATATACAACCCTTGGTTATTGAGGTAGTATTGGTATGCAACCACTGGATGTAATTCCAGTTTGACTTGAATTTTGTTGTGAGCTCTCATACGGTTGTTCTCCAAGAGGGAAAAAAGAAAAAGCATACTGCCCCCCATATGGTGGAAATCCAGTGCTAAAAGGATAGATGGATCTTTGAAGACCAGGCTGCCCAAATTGAAATTGGTATGTAGGATCAATTTGCTCAGCTTCAACATAATAAATTCCAGATAGGATCTTGGAGGAAATAATGGGAATAGACCATGTCGTTGAAACAGTCCATGGGTGGACTCCATCTAGTGATTGATAACTAGTTGGGACAGATGGTATACCAGCAAACATCGTAGGAGTAGTAGCAGGAAGTTCTGCCACCGTTGTATCAAATGACACAATCCTAGATGTTGATGGCTGTTTACACATATTTAGTCTATCCAAAAGTTTTCCTAGCGATTCGATGGGAACTTGTGATGAAGAATGATTAAAAGAACCAACTTCAGGAATAAAATGATATAAGTGGATCCCAGCTCCAAAATGCAATGGAGTACTCGATGGAAGATCCTCCACAACTTCTTCTATGGAAATGAGTCCAGGTGGAAGAGGTAGATCGTGAGGTCCATAAAATATTTCTGGAGCCGAAGAAGGTATAGCTTATCTAATGGCAGATACTGGAGGGGTGACACCTTCTGAATTCTAGGACTCAATTTCCACATGTTCAGGTAAGCGAAATTCAATTTCTAGACCAGCTCTTATTGGAACTGTTTCAGGTATGGAAGCGTCTACCATTACACTAGGATCAGTTCTAATGTCCTCTTATAACTGCGAAACTTCTTCTGTAAAGGCAGATGTACCAGAAATGATGAGAGTAACTGTAGCCTCTCATGATGTTGAAACACAAGTTTCAAATAAACCAAGAGAGGTGGACTCAGTTAAATGAGAACTTTTTGCCCAGAATGGTTTTGTTTCCAATGTCAAATACAGTTGACTCACTAGCCTCCATGAACGATGGGGTTTTGATTGACTATCTTCCATGATTGCAGATTACTTGATCAACTAATGACTCTTTGACACAACTTTGCTTTTTCAATTTTTAAGAGTCGAGAAAAAGCTAAAGATGACTCTAGTCGCCTTCGATTTTTAATAAGCCTAAAGTGACAAGTGCTGAGATGGACCTTTTCTTTTAAGGAGTCGAAAAGGAACGAATGTGACTACTCTAGAAATCTAGATAGAGGGATTACCAAACCAATCACAAAACTGCAAAATACACCTTGGTGGTAAATTAAAGAGAAATTACCAAGGACTTATGTACGAGAGTCAATCTTCCCGAATGATGTGTTTAGTGCATTTTGATTGATATGGCAACAGAAATGGCTTCCTAAGGATAAAGGATATCACCCTATTGTGGTCTCTCAATATATACTCGATGGTAGAGGGAGCACAAGTCCGTACTACCACTTGTCGCATTGAAGAGGAGGAATCACCCAAGCTTTGATGAAAACGATAGTTAGCAGGTTTTACGATGCTGGAATACGTCTCTAGCCTAAACCTCTAGATGTGTTGTGTTAGGTTCCAAAGAATTTTTATGTTCATTGAGGTTTATTTTAGAGTTGATCTTTTTTAGAGGTTGGTATTTCAAGGTTCACCATGTGATGTAGATGTAAAATTCCTAAATATGCAATCTAAAATGATAAATAGTAGTTTGTTTTCTTTTAGCAATGAAAATCCTAGCTACTAAGGAAAGAAGAG
>APFE031631012.1:0-14992 GCA_000404065.3 Pinus taeda
TCGACACTGCCTGTGGTCAGCTCGGCCCTTTGTCTTTCTGCTTTTTGCTTCACTGTCTTGTCTTCTCTGTCTTGTTCCTTTTCTTCTCTTTTCCATCTTCGATCTCTTCTGCTTTTTCCGTTCATGGCTTTAAAGCCAATTGATCTCATGACTTTTCAATTCCCCTTCTTCCTCCGTCGGATCGCTTGCTATTGTTCGCTTGGAATTCCTTGTCTTGGCGTCATCATCAACGGCTCACAGGGAGTGGCCACATGTCCTCTTGCGAACTGCGCCATTTTTTCCTCGTCAGTTAAGTTCTTCGGTTACATCATGGAATGAGTCATTCGCCACCTCGGCGGTCAAATCGGACCTCACATCCTTATAGATCACGGCTTATTCCCCTGTCAAATCTGGTTCTTTCATCCGGCGCGTTTTTAGCTGTTAGATTTGGAGCCTCCCGATCCAACGTCATTCGCTCATTTTGCACGGTTGACTTGCTTGACCATTAGCATGTGATGAGCGGCGGTTTTCTCTCTCCTCTGCTTGCCACGCATCGGGCGCTGAGTGGAATCGCTTATTTTTCTCCAAATCTGCTTATCGCCCAAGGGTGCCCCCGATATATACCACTGGTTTCTGGAGCACAGGTCCCGCCTTCAGCCTTTTGAACTTTTTCCCACAATTTTCCTGGCTTCCATGCGACTGAGCATTTCGGGGCCTTTTCATTTTGAGGGGTTTTTCCTAGCGAAGCGCTAATCGCGCATAAAAAACTGCCTCCTTTTCCAAATTCGGGCTTCCCAGGTGCTAGTTTCGACTCTTGCGCAGTCTCAATGGGCCTCGGTCCACGCTTTGACTGAGGTCCTCGTTGTTCCACGCTGGCTGCCAAATGCCACTGTTCAGAGGTTTTTCTGACCACTCTGTACTCTTGAATTCAAAGTTTTTTCCTGATTTGATACAGTCATGGTGCTTTGATTATTCTTCATGGATCCAATTCGGATCAGTTGGTGGAGTGAGGGAGCTTGGGAAATCTAAAGTGTATCTTTGGGTAGATAGGAATCGAGGGAATGAGGCCTGATGGGATGCCCAATCAGAATTCTACAGTGGAGTGAGTAGGAAGCCTGCTACTCCAGTTAGGTGGTAGTTGAGGTATGGGAAGGAAGAAATAATTATCAGGGGCAGGGAGCCTAGAACAATCATGGACAAAGCAACAAGGTTGTGGTTAGCCCGACTTGAAGTGAGCCCAAACTCGACTGAAGGTTATGGCCCTTATGGGATAAGCAGGGGTACAACTCGGGCGAGGGCACCAGAGAGGAGAGATTCTTGGACCGGAACCTCAAACGTGACCCTGAATGCTTATAAGGAAACCCAAATTTGGGACACCTGTAGAACTACAAACAACAACCTGCATGCTCCGATTTGCTGGGGAGGGGATAAGAAGAGAGGAGAGGAATCGGGAGGCCAAATCTTGTTAGTCTCTGAGAAGGAAGGGAGGAAATCGGGGGACAAGGAGGGCAACCCCAAGTCTCCATGTTTGGAGCGAGTGGACAAGCCCAGGTCAGAGAAACTTAAGACCACTCTGTGTAAAAGAATTCTGATTGATAAAGAAATTTCTTTTGTTAATGTTTTAGGTATTAAATAAATCAGGGTGAAGCACCGTCTGGAGTTCCAGATCTTATATCATGCTCTAGCAAGCAAGCCGATACTGGCAAGCTGCTCGGGAAAAGCAATACAAAGCAGGAATGAAGACAGTATGGCGAAAGAAGGAAAATAGGTAGGTAAAAGAGGAACCAAAGGAACATGGAAGGCAGGGAAAAGGACAAGGGGGGGAAGCAACCTCTAACAGAGGTCCAAACAAAAGAGGTAGAAGGACTGGGAAGGAGCACATGTAGACCCTCATAAATGCATATATGGCCGACAATCCGCCAGAGGTAAGAGCCCAAATTACAGAGTGGGAGAGGGAGCTTATTGACAGCATAACCAATCAGGATATAGAGACAGAGGAATGGGAAAGTATGGTAAAAGAGCTCGGGAACACCAGAGGCTGACACACGCTGTTTAGGAAAACAATCCAACAATACTGGGTTATGAAGAACATAGTGGCTGAAGCAATGACACTATACAAGGAACACGAGGTGCAAGATGAGGCTCGAACAAGGGAGCCCAGAATGAAGGATCTACATAGAGAAATTGCTACAGTCCAGATACAAGTGTACATAAACAATCTCGCACTGAACAAGATCAAGCAAAGCATACATGACATGAAGAGGAGCGAAATCCCGGGGTCTAGTGCGAAAGCACCAACCTCGATGGACTCATCTGACGAGTGAAAGAGGTCTCTAATCAGAATTTTGTTGTATTTTAGTTAGCCTTTACTTTTCCAAGTTGAAGTTTATAGTAGATAGAATATCAAATGTTACGTGGATGGTGCTGAAAAATTTATTTAAAATTTGGATGACATTTAACGCAGACAGGTGGCCAAAAGACCTCGTTTCCTGCAGGTAGGTTGAGGCAACATGCAAATTTTGTTAAAGACATTATTATGCTTTGAAAATATTAGCAGAGAAAGTACTACCAAGCTTACACACACACACACACATACACACACACACATATATATATAATTTTTTTTTTTACTTAATCCTTCTAATTTTGTCAAAAAGGAAATTTGGTCAAATAATTTCTAAATATTAATTCCATTGAACTTATTTATTTTTTACCATTAATCCAACGTTAATCCATCGAATACATAATTCTTTTTCTCCTATAAATTAGGCTCTTTGGTCCCTAATGATGGATGGAGTTACCATTCGAAACATTGGATGAATCTCAAAGATTACACAGTTCTACTCCAACATTTGTATGTCTAAGCATTTGTGTGTTTAAATGTTTAAATGTTTAAAGTTACGATATCACCATGTTTTAATATCATGTTATAGGTTAACCATGCAATATGCTTCTCGGAAATTTATCTTTTGAAATAAGAGTAGAACTTGCATTAAATAGTTAATGTTCATGAGGTAGTTTAATTTTTGACCATTCATGTATTTATTAACTGTTAATGTAAAAGTGGAACTAGAATGACAATATAGTGAATGATAATTCATAATAATTGTTGGGTGCCAAATCTCTCTCTCTCTCTCTCTCTCTCTCTCTTATATATATATATATATATATATTTACTCCTTTATATCCTTAATATTTACTAATCATTCTAAATGCACAAGGTAAACCCCCTTCAATTATCTTCCTAGATTGCTTAATTAATGAAGTAATAGTCATGGGTATTTTACCTACGCGAGTTACTAATTCTGTCATTTCAGCAGATTTGGTGGTCAAAGGTCGCATATGCAAATCACAAGAGCAACTCCGAGCTTACAACACCATTTTGGAAACACTGTAACAACATAACAAATTCCAGAACTATTCCAGACCTTTCTTGTTCTCTCTCTCAGCAACTAGTTTGGATGTTTCAACAATTGTATATTTGTATATATTAGCTGCCAGATTTGAGGAACGGTTTCTCTGAACAATTGTATAATAAGTGTTTCAAGACCGTGAATTGGGTTAGATGTGCAAGACACTAAGATTGTAATAGAAGATTGTTGCATTAATTGAATGTAAGCTATTTTGTTGTTCTCTCTATAAGCTGTGAATCCATCGCAGCCCTGGTCAGAGAGTTGGGCACACTCTTATGATCAAGTGTTGCGTTATTTCTGTTTGTTGTTAGTTTATTTATGTTGCTTCGTTTTAATTGTTATTACAATACCTTACTTCAATTGTTGTGAATGCATTTATAATTCTGCAATTTATTCTTATTTACTATCACAGTGGTTCCTTAATTAACTCAGTTATTAAATTTGTGATTAGATTGTGTTATTGTTACTTGCATATACTTTGCACGTTACTTTGAGATAATATATGCACCCGAATTGACAAATTAAATGTGGAAAAGGGTTGAATAGTTATTCACACTCGGACACCAACATTTTGGTGCCATTTTTGGGGAGGCTAACAAGGTGCAAGAACACGATCCACATTGATCTACGGATCAGTCTCTCATCTTAGGGAGGGAATTTTTTACCCTGGTCTAAGTCCTGAGTGTAGTGTTCTGTTTTCTTTTCCTTTCGGTTGCTTTTTGTTTTGTTGATTTCCTAGAAACCAATCTCTTGTTCTGGGGAGGAACTTGTTACCCTGCTACAGATCTTGAGCCCTAACTTTTTTTCTTTGGTTTTTATTTTTTATATTTATATAGGGGCCACTCTCTCGTCCTAGGGAGGGAAAGAGTTTTCTCACCCTGCTCCAGGTCCTGAGCTTTAGTTTTCTTTTCATTGGTTCATTATTTTCGAATCATCCTCTCGTCCTGGGGAGGGAAATAATTTTTCACCCTGATCTAGGTCTTGAGCCGTGAAGGTTTTAATGTTTTCTTTCTAATAAATGTATGAACAAGGGTTCAAATAAAAGGGGCAGAGGAGGACCCTAGAGGCAAAGAAGGAAAGATTTGGGGAGGAATACCTATATCCAGGAGATTATTGCAAAAGCTGCATCAGAAGCCTCTTTGCGACCTATTGCTAGGGTGAAAGTTCACAAAAAATCTAAGGGGCATTCTATGGAACAACCTATACAACCTCCAGGGGTGTAAGTATCCCTTTCAACAACTACAAGCGTTAGCCTCACTCTCATGTGTTAAAAACAATTATAAGCCCAAAATAATTAAATTAATTAAAATCAAGAAAGTTGGATTTAATCCTACCTTTCTAGATTGAGTTTGTTCCTCATGGTTAGGAGATAGCTTAGGCCTAGTTGGTTGAGAGGTTCTCTCCAACTAGTAAGGCTCCTAGATTAGTGTTTGGTTGAGAGATTTGCTCAATCATAGTGTCCAAGATAGACGCACTATCTTGAGCTAAACTTCCTCATGTATTTATTTGTCCTATTATCATTATTTGTACATTGCATTGCATTATGAGAGGAATACAATAAGGCTAAGGCATTTTCCGCCATCTCTGGTTTTTCTATGTCTCTGGTATTTTTTATGTGTGTTAATTTTGCTTAATATTATACATGTGGTATTAGAGCCAAGTTATTTGAGAAGATGGTTGTGAGGCTATGTTTAGTAAGTCTGGTATGGCTACTATTAAAGTTGTACGTGCATGTTTTATAGAAGCTGAGTTGAAGGTGGAACCGTGTGGAGTATTTGCACTTCTTCCCAAGTGGTGTTTATAAATTTATGTGTTTTTGGTTGTGGAACATGCCAGAAGTGAGACTTCTCGCAACTAGCATGAAACCAGTGTGGTAAAGTTACGATCTAGTGTTGAAAGCACTCTATATTGGAGGGCCCGAGTTATTGGTGGAGTTCATTTCTATTGCAATCTCAGATTCTGGTAGTTTGTACACATATGGCTAGAGTAAGTATGGACAGCTAGGTCATCATGATAATGAAGATCATCTTGATCCATGTCATATTCGAGGGCCTAAGGAATGCTCACATAACTCAAATGTCCGACGGCTAGTGACATACAATGGATTTAGATGTAGATGGGCAAATGGTTGGGCATGGAATAAGAAATATGCCTATACTCATAGAAGAAAATTCAAACTTCTAAAACAATAGTTCTATCACCATCAGAGAGATACGCAGCTATCCCAAATGAAACTAATGCTTTAAATCAGTGTGTGGAGCTCTATAGTCGATTAGATTGGTTGTTCCTATGAGTTGAAGAGTAAATTGTGGAAGTGATAGGAGTAATAAGGAATTTTTTATTTTCCTGGAAAAGAGAATACCGAGTGAGGATATGCGCATAAATTCCAAGTCAGCCTTGTAGCTCCAAATGAGATAATTATTTGCAATGATCCACTCGTGACTATTCTAGTTTAACAAAACCAATAGAATCTTGACATAATTTGATACCTATTGGAAGGTTTGCAGGGACACAGTTGAGAGAAATTATTTTTTTAGCGCAATAAGATAGAGAATCGAACCAAAGAAAGATCAAGTGTTGGAGCACTGGAAATAAGAGTTTCTATCATTTGTATCTACAATTAGACTAGACCAGGATTCAACAAGTGATCTATGTATGATTTCCCTACCCTTGGCCTTAACTATACACTTCCTCAAAAGAGAAATAGAGGTAATTATTTCCTTCAAATTAAAGCGGTTAATATTATTATTGAAGTGATTTCATGATTTTTTTTGGGAGTTTGAAAAATATTGAAAGGAAAATTTTATTATTGGAGAGAGGAGTTTTTTGAGATGAGAAATGTTGGTAATTTTGTTTGTAATTTTTATTTTTATTTTGGAGGGATAAGGTGTGATTTTGTGGAGTGATAAGGTGAAATTATGTTGTATTTGGAGTGATAAGTGTTTTGTATTTGGAGCGATAAGTGAATTTGTTTGAGAGAAAGCCATTTTTGTAATCCAAATTAGTATTTTACTTTGAGAGAGATTTTGAGAGAAATTGAGTTAGTGAACATCCAGTCTCTTGAAGACAATTTAGCTCCAAGGAGTTCTCAAACTTTGTGCTTGAGAAGTTTCAATGAAGATGTTGTAAAGACGAAAGGTTGATGTACTCAAATACTTAATAAAGACATAAATTTTGTGGTGTTGAAGTGTCCTAGATCCACCCGAAATAGAATAAGGGGATCTTAGGAACACCTTGTGTAGTGGATGATTCTTGATGCTGCTAATTTTTTGTAGTTTTGACACTACAATTATCTTATCTAACACACACAAGGAGTCTAAAGCAAGTGAATGAAACACGATCATTAATCAAAGTGCCTGAAATTAAGAACTTGCAATGAGCATTTAATCAAGCACAAACAATCACATGCATTTGCGCAACTACAACACAATCAAAGTTGGCAACATTAGCATTCTATATCAACAAGCAAATTCACACAAGGAAATCAAGTTAAAGCAACTACAAACTCATGCATTTCAAAAGAATACATCAACATTCAATGATAATTGGTCATTGTGTAACTTGTAAAATCATAATTTGTAAGTTGAATTATAAGGGTGCATTCTCCGTCGAAACTGACACCCAAATTGTGAATTTATAGGAGCTAAAGTGAGTCGATTCTCTTCAACCGAGTCAATTAAGTGAGTGTGTCAATATCATTTGAACTTGTCATTGTAAACATTGGGTGCATTTTCGGTGGTATTCGACACCCTCATCCTAGTACAAAATTCAATCAAGCATGCGTTCATTTGTTAATAGAAATTTCAAGCAAGCATCAAGCTAATTGAATTATTCACAGAGTTCAAGAAAGCAAGTGGTACAAGCAAGCCTCAATCAAAATAAAGAAATAAATTGAGCTAGTACAAGCGAGCGTGTCAAAACTCATAATGGGTAAAGGAGGAAAACGTCTTCAAAGTGCAGAATTGGAGATAAAGATTTGCAAGATTGCAATCATGAGTTACAAAACAAAGTTGAAATACTGGAATGGAAGTTGAAGCAGAATCAAACCTTAATAAATCAAATGACCAACACATTAGAAGTAGGAAAATACTTTTAAATTGAGCTTGAAGTGAAAGAAAAACTCATTCATGCACTCCAAATTAAGTTAAGTGAAAAACAAGATTTACTTGATGCACAATGTGTAGAGAAGGCAAATGCAAGTTGTGACACAGAAGACCTCATCACAACAACAGATGAAAGTTGTGATACAAGTGATATTATTTAGTATATTAATGAAGGTGGCAACATAGATGATCTAATTAAGCAATTTGATATAAGTTGCGACACAGATGAACTAATCAAACAGGTTGATGTCAGTTGCGACACAAGTGATCTTATCCAACCAGTTGTACTACTTAATGATGCAACAAGTAGTACCAAAGGCCAAATTGATCAGTTTGATGCAGCATGTCAAATAGATGCACTGTTAATGCTTGATGCCCAGTGTGACACAAAAGGTTTAATAAATGAAGGACAAAACATTAGCAGTAACAACAAGTATGAAGAACAACAATAGGATAGTCTTTCCAAGAAAGTGATCAGACCTTGGGAAGAAATCTCCTTCAATAAAGATTGACATGGCCTAGGATGCAACAATGAAAACACTTTGTTTGTTCCAGATTTCTCAAAACCAGTTCAGTTTGTAAGTGCTAGTTTTCTAGACAGTGATCAAAATATGGTTAAGTGTAACCATTGTAAACGAAATGGACATATGGAGAGTAAATGCTTTGACCTCCATCACTGTCATCATTGTGGCAAGAAAAATCATTCATCCGAAAGATGCTACAAGAGAAATCAACCACCCAGAGTGAAGATCAATTATGCATGGATTGATACTTAGAAGTGGTCATCTACAGTCAAACATTTGTCTATGTGTTACCGAATGATTCAGTCTCACATGAAGACCAATTCTACAATAGTCAAATAGATGGTACTCTCATGCACCTGAAAGTGGAAGTACAACAATGAAACTCTCCTACACCTAAACGGGGGGAGTTCAAAATTCAGAAATCAAATGCAGATGATTATCTCTCCTTTCAGCTGACAAAGGGGGGAATTAAAGGTGGTTTTCAGATTGAAAGTCTCGACAACATCAACAAAGCAACCTATGGGTATCATCAACAAATAAGCCAGTGGGAATCGTCAAATTAGCCAGTGGGCGGTCAACAAAAAAAGCAGTAGTGAGCAATTTTGACATCAACAAATTCGCCAGTGGGCGTTCTCAATATTTTGTCAGTGGACAAAGAAAATTCTCCAGTGGGCGTCATCAACATTTTGTCAGTGGAAAAAGGATGTTGATTGAAGCATAGATGGATCCTTTTGCAGCTTGGCACATGATGGATTTGTCAAGCAAAATTTTAGAGATGAATCAGACTTGCAGTTGACTCATGTTCTCTTCAGATTTTAGTTTTTCTAGCATCCATCTTTGGCGGTTTTTTAGGTAGTGTTTTTGAGGATCAACAGTTTCAACATGAGGACTTGGAGATGGTACCAGGTTCTTATTTTGGACATAAAATCAAGAAAGTTGGATTTAATCCTACCTTTCTAGATTGAGTTTGTTCCTCATAGTTAGGAGTCAGTTTAGGCCTAGTTGGTTGAGAGATTCCCTCCAACTAGTTAGGCTCCTAGATTAGTGTTTGGTTGAGAGATTTACTCAACCATAGTGTCCAAGATAAACGACGATCTTGAGCCAAACTTCTTCATGTATTTATTTTTACTATTATCATCATTTGTATATTGGTATTCTGAGAGGAATATAGTAAGGCCAAGGCATTTTCCACCATCTCTGGTTTTTCTATGCCTCTGGTATTTTTATGTGTGTTAATTTTGTTTAATATTCTACAACATGAGAAGCATGAATCAGGCCATCAGAGGAATCAAAAACACCTCCTCTAGTATCAGATAGGGAGGAAGTGGCCAACAGAGGGTTAGAAGAAGAGATCCACCCAAGGATTGAAGAAGGAGACTTTAGAGGATTCTCTTCACCTCACAATCAAGGGAGCATTGTTAAAATTCCACAACCATAAGTTTTTACAGAAAAAGAACTTGTTGAAGTTCCAAGCGAGTATTGGAAGGTATTTATGGCACCCACAACATCTTCAATTGAATTCCAAATTGGGGATATCACGAGTGATGCGCCAATGAAGCCTATTCCACTGACCGCACTACCAAACTTCCATGGGATTTCCACGGAAGATCCATACACTTTCCTATTCGAGTTTGATATTGTTTGCAGAGGATATGACTATGTTAATGATGCTCAAAAGCCAAAATTTTTTCCTACTACATTAAAAGGGACATCATTGCGATGGTTTATGGGTTTAGGAGGAAAATCCATCTCTACCTAGGATGACATGAAGAAGGCCTTCCTGGAAAAATATCAGGATTACTATAAGTCCCAGGACATTAAGGAAGAAATTTTTAAATTCATGCAGAAGGAGGATGAAAATATGGAGGATTGTGTGGAGCATTTTAAGTACACTCTCTAGAGGTCTGGCCATAGTGACCTGGATAAGGATATCCTTAAAATCATTTTTCTCTGAGCCTTAAGGGAAGACTATTTGGAGATATTAAACATAGTAGGTAAAGGGGATATATCTAGAGGAGATTTTGACACCATTTGTTAGCTATGCGTTCAATTTTCAAGGGGAGAAGCAAGGAATAAACAGGGAATCCAGACTTCCAAAGCATCAAGTGGGGGAATCACAAAATCAGAAATCGGGAACTTGCTAGATAATTTGAAAACTGATATCCTAAGCACATTATACTCCCAAATGGATACATTGTAGGCAAAGAAGAAGTAGATGGAATTGGAAAGAACCATGGCTATTTTCTGCCCTTGGTGTAGAAATAAACATCCATTAAAGGAGTGCCCACTAGACACTATAGAGACATGTGCTATTTGTGAACAGAGTCACTCCACCAGTACATGTCCATCTCTTCCAACACTAAAGGTAGTATTTCAAGGGACGAATGAAGAACCAGATCAACTATGATTTAAGGGGTCTAAGAAACCTTGGAAGCCATGATCATCAGGCTTAAATCTAGGTATGTCTCAGGATCCTTTTCAATATTATAATATGAATCCTCAGTTAGTTCCTTTTTGGCCTCAATACTATCAGTACCCACCTAGGCAACCATGGTGTCCTCAATCTAACCCAAGTTCTTCACAGTATCAAAGATGGCGTAGCCCTGTTTCCCCTGCTGCTCAATTTCCTCAACCTACACAACAACAAAAATTACAACTTCCTTCCAACAATTCCTCCAATAATCCTCCTCCCCGTCCTCAACTTCCCATTCAAACAAACCCAAATCAAAACAATAAGGGCACTCAACAAGCATACACCCTCCACCTTCCTTCATATAACATTTCTACTATAAGGTTTAATGAGATAAATTTGCGATCTAGCCGGGTAGAAAATGCTCTTACATCGCCCATTATTGTTGAACATCTTGACGATGAAAATTCAGAATCTCAAGTACTCAGGGATGAGACAACCCAACCATCTGTGGAGAATTCTCTGTCTCATTTGACTATTACTTAGGTCTGTCAAGCTAATCCTCCTTGTCTCGAAAAATTAGCCCTAAGTAAGTGGGTCCCTCAACCAGAATTTGATCTTTTAGGAGAATTGAAGAATCTGTTTGTAAAAATCCCCCTGATTCAGGCCATGAAAGATGTACCTATTTACACTAAAACTATCAGAGAATATTGTTCCAAGATACCTGGGAAGAAAACAAAATATCCACCTACAATTCATGTTATGGGGAGATTATCTGAAATTATGCTAGGAAAAGCTATGCCTGTAAAATATGGGGATCCTGGGAACTCGATTCTAACAAGCCAGCTTAATGGGGTAGATATTCCAATTGTACTGGTAGATTTGGGCACTGCAATTAATGTAATTAATTCTAAAACCATATTTACATTGGGATTGCGTGATCTTAAGCCTACCCCTACAGTCTTAGAGCTAGCTGACAGATCTACAATTAGACTGATAGGGAAACTGGAAGACATAACAATGCCAGTGGATTAGTTGGCGCTATCCTATTGATCTCCTTGTCTTGCATACGCAGTCCCCAACTGGTGGTCATCCCCTTATTTTAGGACAACCTTGGCTTGCAACCACTGGCACCTATATTGGGTGTCGGTCAGGAAACATGATAATTTATAATGGGGAAAATACAAAAAATCTTATTCTCTACCCCCCTGCAGAACCAAGTTCATAGAAAAAGCCAAAACATAATTCTTTGTCTTTGGATGGGATCGAAATTGAATATCAGGAACTCTAGCCAGTGCTTACCATGGGGCGAGCCCTCTGCTTTAAGAACGAGACAGAAGATGATACTATCAACAATTTTATTAGCACCCTTTATGTTATTCCAGATCCAACTTGGTAGTTTTTGGAATCTATCATGAGTTGTGAAACACAGGAAACTATTAGATCAAAAACCGAAAATGAAGATATTCTTGTAACTACATTCTCTGATAGCATACTAGTGGAGGTCGAGCTAGGGAAGACACTGAATATCAACTTGAATCTTTCACTAGCCCAAACTGAACAACTCCTGAATATCCTTCGAGAATAGAAAGAAGCTTTCACCTGGGATTATACCAATATGAAAGGTATCCTTGCGGATTTGTGTACTCATCATATTTATATTAAAGAAGACTGTCGACCCATGAGACAACCTCAAAGAAGGATGAACCCTGCCTTGAAGAACATTATCAAAGAGGAGCTCCATAAGTTATTGGATGTAGGATTTATTTACCCAATCTCGAACAGTCATTGGGTATCCCCGTTATTCATCGTTCCTAAAAAGAATGGTAAATGGTGTATTTGTGTAGACTATAGGGAGCTGAATAAAGGAACCTTGAAAGATCATTTCCCTCTACCATTTATCAACCAAGTCCTTTATACCCTAGTCAGGAAGAAGATTTTCTCTTTCCTAGACGAGTTTAGCGTGTATAACCAAATCCAGATAGCTCTTGAGGATTAGGACAAAACCACCTTCAGTTTGGAGAAACCATGCGACTAAAGATGGAAGTTCGAAAGGTGAGAAAGAAGGTATCTCAACTAAAGAAGAAATAAGGAGGTATAAATGGGAGGCTGTAAATCCCAAGGTCGAGGTTTCCTCAATAGTTGTATAGACAGAAGATGTTCCCACAACTTCTGCTGCCACATAAACTGGTCCTATTGAACATTTGTTTGAGGCTCGAGAATTCTTCCTAGCTGCTGAAATTCAGAAATGGAAATCTACCATGAATAAACATAGGAAAGAGACGAAGAGGGTTCAAGAACAGGTCGCTGAGATTATTACTGGGTATGTAGACCAGCTATATAGAGAAAGGCAAAGGCAAGAGAAAAAACGAAAAAAGATGAAAGACTTAGGAGAGCAGGTATAGGTGTTGAAGGCAGATAAAGAAAAGATGTTTACCTTAGCACAACAAGTAATGGCTTTTCGATCTCCTGCCCATAGTTATGCTTTATTTATTCATGAAAAATTATTTTTCTTTTGCATGGAAATCATCTACAAGGAGATCAGCCATGATATTCAGGGCCTGATACAATTCCTTCATATTATAAGGATTCATGATATCGTGAGCTAGCACTTGATGTGCAAACTCTACATGCATGGTTATTTCTTGAGGGATGATGAGATCTTCAATCTGGTTGCATTCATGGGGGACATTCAACTAAGAGCTCTCACCTCCTATAATAGTCCTGATCTTCATTCGTAATGGGCTTATTCCTCTTCCTCTTTGTCACTCTCTTGTTTTCTTCTCACTGACCTTGCTTGCTACCAGGTTAAATGGAGGAAGAATTGTGATACTTTTGAAGAAAATAAAGCCCCAAAGTCACTGATAGTAAGGAGGGAGAATGGTCAGGCAGTGACTATTTATAACAAGCACTCCACCTTTCTACAAATTGAGGGATCTAAAGAACGAATGTTGGCAAAACAGAGGTGGTGTACTTACCTCTGTGTTAGACAGATAGTCACTTTTCACGATGAAGCCCTTGACAGTTGTCAAAGGAGGTGGATGATGTCGTCATGAGCTGTTAGAAACTGAGAACCTTTTGGAGCACCCAATTTTGCATGAGCATTAGAAAGAGTGCCACATTTTGTTGCATGAATTCAGACTTGTGGGGTCCAGTGGATGGGGCTGAGGTTTTAGTTTCCCCTCATTTGGTTGCTAGCAGATCATTACACTCCAGCATATAATGTAAGCAATGATTGGTGGAAGGATGTCCTTATAACAGAAGGATATAAACCCCCGGGAATAGAGATGGCCAAAGAATATGACCTTTCTCAGCTTCATGCTGAACACAGTTGGTCCAACCTAGACCTGAAGAGATGGCGAGCTGCATGAGTGCATGCAGAAAGGCCGGTTGGGGGGAGATGTTGGGCACCATATCTGCATACTTTTTCCATCCATTTTTACTCTCTCTCTCACTCCTTTGTATCATCAAGATTCACTAATCGCTCTAAATGAACAAGGTAAACCCCCTTCAATTGTCTTCCTGGAATGTTTAATTAATGAATTAATAGTCATGGGGATTTTACCTACGTGAGTTACTAATTCTGTCATTTTCGTAGATTTGATGTTCAAAGGTCGCATATGCAAATCACAAGGAGCAACTCCAAGATTACAGCACCATTTCGGCAATTTTTTAATACCATAACAAATTCTAGACCTATTCCAGACCTTTCTTGTTCTCCCTCTCGACAACTAGTTTGGCCGTTTCAACAATTGTATACTTGTAGACATTAGCTGCTAGATTATAGGAACGGTTTATTTGAACAATTGTATAAGAAGGGTTTCAAGACTGTGAATCGGGTTAGTTGTGTAAGAGACTGATATTGTAATAGAATACTATTTCATTAATTGCATGCAAGCTATTTTGTTGTTCTCTCTATAAGTTATGAATCTAGCGCAACCCTGGCCAGAGAGTTGGGCCCACTCTTCTGATCAGGTGTTGCGTTATTTATGTGTGTTGTTATTTTATTTATGTTGGTTCATTTTAATTGTTGTTACAATACCTTACTTCAATTGCTATGAACACTTTTATAATTTTGCAAGTTATTCTTATTTACTGTCACAGTGGTTCCTTAATTAACTCAGTTATTAAATCTGTGATTGGTGATTGGATTGTGTCATTGTTACCTGCATATACTTTGCACGTTACCTTGAGATAATATACGCACCCGAATTGATAAATTAAATGTGGAGAAGGGTTGAATAGTTATTCACACTCGAACACCAACAATAATCTTCAATCTATATGTTCTTGCATAAAAATAAATATACACTCAAATGGCTTAACTGGAACTATCGTAAAACAAACAAATGCATAGAAATCATTTCAAATAAACTACATGACTGTTGTTTTTGTTAATTTTTGAATGAAATTTGAAGTTTTGTTTCACACACTACTTAATCAACCTGAAAAAACACATACATACAGTGAGGCCTTGATCTTGGATTCTTAACTCATGGTTTAAATTTATCTATGTGATTAATATTATTTTATTTATACTTTGTATTAAAGCACTTATGCATT
>APFE031631015.1:0-18726 GCA_000404065.3 Pinus taeda
AAGGATTACATAATGCAATAAATATAATAAATCATGAATAAACAACGAAATAAGAATAAAAGAAGCTAGAAATCACAAGGTTGAAAAAATGAAAACAATGACATGAAACACAAGAAGGTTGGAAATTCAAGGAAAAAAAAAAATAACAAGATAAATAGAACCTAAAAGGAACTCGCGGGGATCTAACAACTGTTGTATTTCCACCCATCATCTTTATTCAGATTACTAGGTCTTCTTTCGAACTCTAACACTTTCGTAAACTTTTGGTGATGGAAATGATCAATCCTCTCAATGAATCAGGCCTCTTCAATGCAAATGTGGTGTTTCATCTTTTTTGCACGTTCTGCTAATGCTTAGGAAGGGGTCCTCCCATGCTTGATGTTTTTTGCATGCTCTTGAATCCTTTGATTTATTGAGTGGCCAGTTTCACCAATGTAGGGAGTCTCACATGAACATGCAATAACATAAACACATTTCATATTCTTAGTGTCCACGAGGTCTTTCACTGATCTTAAGGAGATATGAATGGTGTTTAGGGGCCTGAAGGATGAGGGAACCTTATTTTTCCTTAGGATATTCATAATTTTATTGGTGTTCCCTTGGATAAACAGAAGATGCACCCATAAACTCTAATATTTAGGTTCATTTTTAACCTTAGGACCTTTGTCGGCTCTATCGAACGTATGCAACATGGGTACTCCTTGGATGAAGAAAAAAAATTATGCATCCAATGAGTGTCCCACTCGAAATTTGAGTAAAATCATAGGGAGATAAGTTGGAAGAGTTGAAAAAAAGGATTTTTATTTTTTTATTTTTTTATTGTTTACTCCAAAAATGTTGAATCATCACCTATGGTTTACATCATCATATTGAATCCTAATGATTCTTATAAAGTTGATTTTCACTGTGCATTTTTGTTTTAAGGACCACTTTTACCTCAAAATTTCTCTATGGCTAGTCAATTGAATAAATGTTGTGTAGAGTGTGGACAAAACTCTATACAATGAAAGCTCTCCGCATAATGAAATCTCTTCGCACAAAACTCTCCACATAAGCAATGTAATCTTTGTTTATGGTTATGTTTATGTAATTAGGTGTATGTGCGAGAGTCCGGAGGAAGTTTTTAAGCTTTCATTGTGCGGACCTCCACATAATGACAAACCTTCCACACAATTCATACATGCTCACACTCATAAACAAGTTTTTTAATCGCAATATTTACAAAAAGATATGTGTTCATGTTGATACCTATAAAAAATGTTGGTCCCCAACACTATCTTATTAACTAGATTTAGGAGGATGTGCATAAGTGCTAAGAATAGTGTTTTCTCTAGACTATCATGCAAGATATCATAGTCCGAAAGTAGGAGTACAATAATGAGATGTACATGAAGGCAAAATTGACTAAAGAAATGTACTAAAAGTAAAGATTTGGGCAAGTGGGGATAACCAATTGTTATCTCGTTCCTTAGAGGCTAGGCCATATGGGGACTGAATCTTGACATACAGAAAACAAATCTTATCAACAAAATGGTTGGAATCTAGGACATCGGCTCTTTTACAAAAGTATTTACATAGTGGAGATTTTTAATTGGACTAAATCCCACGGAAACCAACAGCAATTATTTGATATCAATAGAGGTAATTTACAAAGATTTCATTAGAGTGATCTTTTGCAATCAATCACTGTTTGCTCTTTCTTCATGACCATGATGATGATGAGGATCCCCTTCTTGATAATAATCTACTAAGTCATTTAACTCAGGAGCAAAAAATTCATTAGGAATGTACAGCCATGGGGGATCATGTTCTCTGAAACAACAAGAAAATGGGAATGAATATAGATTTTGAGGTATCCATTGTTCATCGAAAGAAATCATACCTTGGAAACTTACAAAGATACTAAAAGATTGGTCTCCTTCATTTGCAACTACCATTGAATCCTAATGAACTAATGTGAACTCTATGACATAATCATTCTGAGTAGCTATATACGATTCCCACATTAGAGTACTAAGAGTACATTTAGTATCATGTTCTAACATCCAATTAACTCTTGGCATATACTTGAACAAAAAGATTTTGAACCAAGGACTCCACCAATTGACAACATTATCTATATTTACAGCAAAAAATATGACTTTGACAGACCCATGTATCCTGGCTTCCTGATGAATGGTAAAGTAATCATGCCATGTCCAGTCAGTGTTATGGATGAATGCAAGATATGAAGGTTTTGCTTCTCTAGTCAAAGTATAATAAACTCTCCAAGGTCTCTCTCTATATGGTAACTCTCTAGCATATGACCACATGCTATCTTCAGAATCAAACCATTTTTGCAGAACTAATTCCCTAAGAATTATTGGTAAAGACTCAAACCTTTTTACAAAACAATCCCAACAAAAATGGTAATGACACTGACTACAAACTATTACTTGACTGACTCTTCTAGACTGGACTGAACTTGAAGATTAATCTTGTCGCAATGGCATGAACATTTTGATTTCTTTGGTTCCTTGTGAACCTTCTCTTGTGAGCATATCAACAAGATAATTTTCAGCCCCGATTTATAGACTATATCAAAGTCAAAACCATCAAGCCATAATGCCCATCTCAATAGCCTAGTACTTCCTTGCTCAAGCAGTCTTTTGTTCGCCAAAATGATGTTCATATGTTTCAAATCTATTCTGCCTAAGAATCTGACTCATTTTAGGAACAAATGAAACCTTTTTATTCCTCTTTTAACAGCTAGTATCTCCTTATGGGAAGAAGGATACTTTCTTTTAGTATCATCAAATGTAGCTGAGGAATAAGCACATACCAGTTCTTTTCTTCCATTCTTCTGCAACAATACTGTAGCCCAAGTATGATCTGAAGCATCTGTCTCAAGAATAAATGGAAGATTAGTATCTGGCAGCTTAAGTTTTGGCAAATCTGTAATTTTGCTTTTAATGCTTCTGACTGCATTGGTCATCTCTTTTGTCCATCTTGTTGCTTTCTTCTTTAATCTTTTCTGAAGGATTTTTTTATCATCTTCTTGTTTCTCATAAAAATGTCTTATATAATTCAAGCAACCAAGAAATCTTTGCAATGTTTTAATATCTGGAATAACGTCAGGAAATTTCAACAAATGGGTTAGAACATGAGGTTGCAGATTTACGTGTCCTTGTTCTATATGTAGTCCCAAATAATGTATTCTGATTTTACCGATCTGAAATTTTTCTTCTGAATCTGAAAGAACGAGACCATGCTTATAAACCAGTTCATAAAACTTCTCTAAATGCCTATTGTGACTATTTACATCTCTGCTAAAAACAAGCAAATCATCTATAGAAACTATTATGTACTCCTCCCCACCAAAAATGTCTTCCATCCTTTTCTGAAATTCTGATGGAGCATTTTTCAAACCAAAAGGCATTACAATCCATTGATATTGGCCATGAGGGACTGTAAAAGCAGTCTTGTATCTATCGTCAGGAAGAATGCCTGTCTGCCAAAAACCACTTTTTAAGTCAAATTTGCCGAAAACAATGGCATTAGTAATTTTGGCAAGTAATAGCTCTTTGTTGGGTAAAGGATACCGAATTGGAAACAAGGCATCATTCAGAGCTTTATAGTTGAGGACGAGCGGCTTCTTACCTCTTTTCTGCTCACTGTGTTTATTCACATAAAATGCAGGACAAGTCCAAGGACTTTTACAAGGCTCTATCAGTTTCTGTTCTAATAATTGTGCTATCTCTTGTCGACATAAATCTTTTCTGAGGGGCTCATATGATTAGCACTGGCTTTTTGTGGCTTTGGAACATAATTTTATTTATAAGGAAGGGCCACAAAATACTTTTCGTGGGTCTAGAATGCATCAGGTCTAGAGGCAGTGCAATCTTTCGAAAGCTTGTCTGATATTTTTTCCAAAGTTTTGGAATGATGAAGTTCTGCATTCTTGACAATCTTGTTAATCTTGGTCAAATCTTGGAGGTTGTGATAGACCAAATCTTGGTCTGTCGGCTGTACTTTTATTTGATAATCACTAGATGAGGGCAAGCTGACTAGACCTTCAGAAGTGCTGAAGATAATTGTACCTTTACCAAAAGTGACAGGCAATAGATCATTCAAAAAATCTTGTCCTAAAAGAAAGTCAGAACCTGTATCAAACTGTACAATGTAACTTTCACCTGGACATCATCCAAATAAATTGGAAAACCAGGAGCTATGTGATTCATTTCCATCAAATCTTTTGTGATAGCTCTAAACTGCAATTTAGTAGGCTGCCAATAATAGGAAGGAATTGCACCATACTTGCAACAACTACTCATGGCTCCAGAATAAATTTGAGCATCTAGAGTGTAATCTTGTATTTTTGGCAATCTGATTTTTATAGGGATTAACACTCTATCTCCAATTCCCATTACTCTGTCTACTTTTACACTGGTACCTTTTTGAGGGAATTCTTTTGAAACATTCTTAAGCAACAAACCAGATAGTTTGGAATTACAATCATCATAATTTGAGATAAGAATTTGGAGTTTGGATGATAATTGAATCATCTCTGATCTTGTATGATGAATTGAAGATTCTAATTGTTCTATCCTGTCCTTTAAAGAATTGATTTTGTGCATACCTGAGTCTGATGATGAACTTTCTTTTATCTGGAGAGGCTTGAACAGCGAATCAAATTATTTTTCTATGAACTCTTCATCTGTCAATTTTTCTTTAATGCTCTTCTCAGAAGGTAGCTGCTTTTCTAGACTTTCAAGTCTTTTTGTCAATCTTCTTCTTGCCGTGAACTAGACTGGATCAAGTTGAGCCCATTCAACTTTGACTGTTGCAATCTTCATCTGTAAATTGTTAGAAGAACTGTAAAACATCTTCATGTCAGGAATAAAAGCTTCTTCTGAATCAGAGGAACTGTCATCCAGATCTATTCTTCTTATATCATGAATATCTTCTTCAGTATCAGATGAAGAAGAACTAGAAAATTCAAAATATTCACCTTCAGAATGAGATATAAGATCCCATTCTTTCGAATCATGAATTATAGAGAAAATATCCATAATTTTCGTCTATTTCTTATCTTTCTTCTCTCTACAATTATTTGCATAGTGACCTTCCTTCCCACAAATAAAGCAAGTAACTTTCTTTGAGGGTCTTGATCTCTTCCTAAATACTACTCTTCTTTTGTTGAAAGTTTTTCTAGAAGGATAATATTTCTTTTCTTTAGGAAAATATTTCTCAGGCTTACATGAACAAGTAGCCTTAGATTTCTTTAGTGCTTTGTTCTTGGATTTTGAATGGAAACCAAAATTATATGTTTCAGGAAAAGTATTGCATAACTTAGTGTTGAAATGCATCTTCTTCTTAAAACCTTTTCAGCAACACACTCTCTTTGGAGTACAGAGACTATCATCTGATGGACAGCTACAAAAGATGAATTTTCAATATTGACCTTATTAGTCTCTATGTACTGATTTATCAGATCTGGGATTTTTCCTGGCATAGAGGCTATGTAATATCTCAAATATGCAACATTATGAGAGCCATGAGCTTGATAAAGCAATTTTTGCATAGTGCAAAAGTATTCTTGTAGATAATCAATATCACATAATTTCTGAGACAAGAATAACTAGGCATGATGAGCTGAGTCCTCTGGCACATATCCAACAAACTCATGTTTTAAAGCATCAAACAAGGCTTTCAAGGGATCATCTGCATTTTCAAAAATTTGTGTCATTTCTCTATCAGACAATTTATCCCACGACATTTTTGTAATACCAGTAAAAGACCAAACAATCTGGGTAACAATATCAGACCAACTTGCCTTATTTTTTGTTTTCCTTTGTAATGCCCAAGCATGAATGTTATGTAGGACATTAATCACTTTTTCATAACTTAAGCAATCAATATTCACCAACAAAGTATTACCATATCCCTTTCGTGAAGGATTATCTAACTTTGTGGAAGTGCTCTGTAATCTTTCTGAATATCTACCAAAACGACTAGAAGCCGAAGCTTCATGACTAGTAGTATCCTCTTGGTCTTTCCTCCCTTTGTGTGCAAAAGAAATAAGGCTCATGTCTATCTCTCTTAAAACTTGACTCACCTTAGGTAGGCTCACCAAGGGTTTTAGGAGTAGCAGTTACTCCAGACATAGCTAATATTTCTTTTGGAGTAGATGGTTGACCATTTTCAATCAGACTTTTGAGACTAACATACTATTTTGGTAGTCTCAGACTGTCAGGAGAAGGAAATATATTTAGTCGATTTCTCATTAATTATGTTTTTTCTTTGGTTAAATATATTCCTTTCTGAATTCTTTGAATCTGAAGTTTACCAATATTCTCTACCCCCTTAAAAAGAATGCTTTTATGGGAGGACTCAGGTTCAGAAGGGGTGAATGTTAATTTGGAACTTGACAGGACTACTTCTCTGTAATGTGGAGGAGAAGTAGGGGCCAGAAGAGCATCTCTTAAATGACCAAGAGATTTGGAAATAATACCCATATTAGAAGTAATATCATTCAATTGTTGGATATGTTCATTCTGTGTACCTAAATTTTCATTGTAGCTAGAATGCAATTTCTTAATATGCTCTTTGACTTCTAAAAACATATCTGGCTATATCATCAATATTTTGCAACATACAAACAATTTGATAGTTTGTATAATTGTGTAATTTTGTTGATTCTGTATGATCTGGATCAAACATATATTTCATAGATAACCATTGTAAGTCTGCTTTCTTTGTTTCACTGCTAAATGTTCTTCTAGTATTTCCAGGTTCTAAATGTCTCTCATTTATTTTTGAAGATATCTCAGATTGAGATCTTGGTAGAGAGAAGCTTTTAACATCAAGAATGAATATTTGAGAATCATCTTTAGGAGAATGAGGTTTTTCAGTTTGAAAGGAAGTAGATGGAACACAAAATTGGCAATCAACAAATTTTATGAGATTGAGACCTTTGGGTCATTCTTCTTGGGATGGCAGGCATGTGTCTGGGAATAGAGAGGTAGGATGAGGATGTAGGATCCCTACTCCTTAAAAGTGGAGATGTATTGACAGCAGACATGGAGCGAGTAAGCATGGGAGAAGTAAGCTTCAAACCAGATGTGCCATCAGGATGTTGAATCAAAGACAATTGTTGAGGCGTCTTTGGAGCATTAAGCTGAGGGTATTTCTGTGATAATGGAATATAAGTACTATTCCATTCATCAAGCAATGTACATTCACAAAAGCCAATCGGTAGTGGAGCAGTATTTCCAGGGCCAACAATTACTCCTTCCTTTAAAGCTCTATCTTTTAACTTAGGATTGAGTGCAGGCATAGAAGTAGAGACAAACCATATGAAAATAGATGCATGCGGTTGAGAAATTTGAGATTGGGGAGTAACATCAAAACCATAAAACTGTATGTAGCCATTCAGGAATTCATTGATATATGGGTCAGTTAAGGAAACTTGATAGCGAGGAATGACAGAAGACCAAGCAAGGCCATTATTGAGAGGGCTATGGAATCCTCCTAACAAAGCATCATAAAAGTTATTCATCCTGGTATCTAATACACAAGCCAAACATGAAGTATTCAAACCAGGTCGGACTAGAGGATTGATGCCAAACTGAATCATTCCTATATGGACATATTTATAACCATTATCTAATCCCCATTCTATGTCATCTTTCTTGATCAAAGGAATCTGGTAAATTGACTAACCAGTGAAAATAAGAATATTTACAGAATCAAATCTGAAAAGCTGAGCAGCACGAAATTGGAAAACATGAATCTTATAAAGCTTATCAACTTCTATCTCTGGCAATGTCCAATTAGGTTGAGGTTCAAATTCTTGTACCAACACTTTCTCATCATAAAGGATTTCATCATTATGAGATCTATTCAAGATTTTATTGAGAAAAGACCATCTATTCTTATGAGCTATCTTTCTTTCATCGGGTTTCTGAAGAGCAAACTCATTCATATAATTAGCCATTGGAATTAAGTATAGGTAAGCACCTGAATAGAGGAGAAACAAAGTCTTTGTGCACCAAGAAAGCAAACACAACAGTCCTTTGCCTTCACAGCACTCTACCAACACCTTACCGCCAACTTAGACTCATGGACAGTAGCTCAGACAAATACAACTCAATGGAAAAACCAGACAATATCAAATAGCTTGGACAAAGAACCAGATGGCTCCGATACCAACTCTTAAGAATGATTTTATCACTCTGTGATGCAAGCAGACCAAGAATAAATCTCGCAGATGCAGAGCAGGGAGTTATAGAAATCAAAACTGGAAAATAAGAATGAAACTCAGATAAAAACACATAACACTTGCTCAGAGCAATTCTTCATTAATTTTCGGATGATGTTTACAATCCAAGGCTTGGCAATATATAGCCTCAGAACCAGTTATCCGGTCATAACTTTTACTCGAAACTAGAAATAAAATGAATCTCCTTTCGGCTAGACTATTATGTAAGATATCATATTTCGAAAGTAGGAGTACAATAATGAGATGTACATGAAGCCAAAACTGACTAAAGAAATGTACTAAAAGTAAAGATTTAGGAAAATGGGGACAACCACTTGTTATCTCGTCCCTTAGAGGCTAGGCCATATGGGGAACAAATCTTGACATACAAAAAATAAATCTTATCAACAGAATGACCGGAATCTAGGACATCGACTCTTTTACAAAAGTATTTACACAGTGGATATTTTTAATTGGACTAAATCCCACGGAAACCAACAACAATTATTCCATATCAATAGAGGTGATTTACAAAGATTTCATTAGAGTGATCTTTTGCAATTAGTCACTATTTTCGCTTTCTTCATGACCATGATGGATGAGGATCCCTTCTTGATAATAATCTACTAAGCCATTTAACTCAGGAGCAAAAACTTCATTAGGAATGTATAGCCATGGGGGATCTATTCTCTGAAACAACAATAAAATGGGAATGAATATAGATTTTGAGGTCTGTATTGTTGATCGACAGAAATCCTACCTTGGAAACTTACAAAGACACTAAAAGATTGGTCTCCTTCATTTGCAACTACCTTTGAATCCTGATGAAATAATGTGAACTCTATGACATAATCATTCTGAGGAGTTATATGCAATTCCCACATTAGAGTACTAAGAGTACACTTAGTATCATGTTCTAACATCCAATTGACTCTTTTCATATACTTGACCAAAAAGATTTTGAACCAAGGACTCCACCAATTGACAACAGTATCTATATTTATAGTAAAAAATATGACTCTGACAGACCCATGTATCCTACCTTTTTGATGAATGGTAAAGTAATCGTGCCATGTCCAGTCAGTGTTCTAGATGAATGCAAGATATGAAGGTTCTACTTCTCTAGTCAAAGTATAATAAACTCTCCAAGGTCTCTCTCTATATGGTAACTCTCTAACATATGACCACATGCTATCTTCAAAATCAAACCATTTATGAAAAACTAATTCCCCAAGACTTATTGGTAAAGACTCAAACCTTTTTACAAAACAATCCCAACAAAAATGGTAATGACACTGACTACAAACTATTACTTGACTAACTCTTCTAGACTGGACTGAACTTGAAGATTCATCTTGTCACAATGGCCTGAACATTTTGATTTCTTTGATTCCTTATGAACCTTCTCTTGTGAGCATATCAAACAAGATAATTTTCAGCCCCGGATTTATAGACTATATCAAAATCACAACCACTAAGTCATAATGCCCATCTCAATAGCCTAGTACTTCCTTGCTCAAGCAGTATTTTGTTTGCCAAAATGCTCTTCATATGTTTCAAATCTGTTCTGACTAAGAATCTGACACGTTTTAGGAACAAATGAAACCTTTTTATTCCTCTTTTAACAACTAGTATCTCCTTATGGGAAGAAGGATACTTTCTTTCAGTATCATCAAATGTACCTGAGGAATAAGCACATACGAGTTCTTTTCTTCCATGCTTCTACAACAATACTGCATCCCATGTATGATCTGAAGCATCTGTCTCAAGAATAAATGGAAGATTAGTATTTGGCTGCTTAAGTTTTGGCAAATCTTTAATTTTTCTTTTAATGCTTCTGATTGCATTGGTCATGTCTTTTTTCCATCATGCTGCTTGCTTCTTTAATCTTTTCTGAAGAAATTTTGTATCATCTACTTGTTTCTCATAAAATTGTCTTATATAATTCAAGTAACCAATAAATCTCTGTAATGTTTTAATATCTGGAATAACGTCAGGAAATTTCAACAAATGGGTTAGAATATGAGGTTGCAGGTTTATGTGTGCTTGTTCTATATGTAGTCCCAAATAATCTATTCTGATTTTACCAATCTGAAAATTTTCTTATGAATCTGAAAGAATGAGACCATGCTTATAAACCAATTCATAAAACTTCTCTAAATGCCTCTTGTGACTATTTACGTCTTTGCTAAAAACAAGCAAATCATCTATATAAACTATTATTTATTCCTCCCCACAAAAAATGTCTTCCATCCTTTTCTGAAATTCTGATGGAGCATTTTTCAAATTGTTAGAGCCTAGATTTACCTAAGGCTGAAAAGGTAAGCTTGTAGGTCCACATCAAACCACGCTCAGCCTCGTAGCTAGCCCTACGAGGACAGGAGAGGGCTCTCTCCGGGTAAATCTCGGTAAAAGATAATCGACCGGGCTTGAGATGACTGAAATAAAAGCTGATTTTAGGCTAGGTATGAAGTGCAAGGATTTGATTTCATTTTTTGGGGGTTTTTTGTTGGAAAAAGGGAAAGGCAAATTTAGGTTCGGGGATGAGGCCAAATTTTTGCAGAGTTCCAGTTGGGGCAAGTTAGGCAGTAGTTTTGATGCTTTAGATTAAATGAATGGAGAGAAAATATCGTTGAGGAGATGAAGAGGGAAAGAGGCTGCAAGAATCCTCTCCAAACAGATGAAAACATGTAAAAATAAACAAAAGTTTAAGGCAGAGCACAGCAAGCCAATGAATTCTACCTTTGTCACTCAATTTGTTTAATTTCAGAAGCAAAGAGAAGGGAAATGACATACATGAAACATCAATGAACTTACAATTGCATGAAGAAAAACACCACCAAAACAAAGAGCCATAAGGATCCCAACAAGTGCTGCAAAACCCTGGTCTTTTCTTTGCCAAAAATGTTGAAAATGAATGTACAATGAAGTGCCAAGAAATCCCAAGTGTCCAACTCTGAAAATGACTGAGAAATTACATGATATAGACAAGCCTAACTCCTTCCCATGCCTCTAGGGGTCGAGCTCATCATTCTAGGAGTTGTTTCAACCATATCTAAACAAGGAACTGAAAAATAGGCAATGAAACATCTTGCCTCTATATGTTAAGAAACTGATTCATTCACTCACATTTCACCTTTTGGTGAATGAATCTACTAAGACAAGTAAAAATGTGCCAAAATTACATCATGGTCATGAAATTACATCAATTTAGATCAAGAGTAACATCAAAAAGTAAAACTAGTCAAAACTAGCCGAAATTCTGAGTTGAAGAGTGAAAAATAGGCCAAAATTCTCTATGCACCATGCCCAAAATCTCTATGTGTAGCACAACTTTGGAGCTGATTTTGAGGCCCTTCCTGAAGTCCAATTTGAGCACATGATAGCTCGTTGGAAAGCCCTACCTATCTATTTTCCAACACAAATGGAATTTCTAGATTTGGATGTCCTTTAACCATATGGCTCGAATCCTAAGTCTCCATGTTTCTTCTCTGTCCTTAAGTATTTTGTTCCTCTCAGCTTCAAGGTGAATGAGGCAGTCTTTAGCTTCAACAAAGTCAAAACCTCTTCCATCCACATCTTCTAAATTAGCAATCTCATGCTCAATACTTTTGAGGTTGAGGTCATTCCTCATCCTTTTGACTCTAGCCCATTCTATTGTTTTCCTCTTAAGACATTGATTTTTTGTAGTAAAGCATTCAGTATGAGACTGACCGAGAGAAGGAGGGTGAGGTTTCCAGTAATCAGAGACCATTTTAGTGTACTCATCATCCTTGAGCCAGGTCACATTAAACTTAAATGGGGCTTTTGGCTTGCGAACTACTCCTGCAATATTAAGGTAGATGGGAGAGTGGTTAATAATCCTCTAGATATCACCCATTATCTCTATAGAGAGAAGCTTCCAATAAGTGTTTCTTTAATGAGGAAATGATCGAGTCTTCTGGTGAGCATAACATCCCCAGTTATTCTGTTCCACCAGGTGGATTGGAGTCGAGCCATGGGTATATCATTGAGGCGTTGCTCTTCCAAGAGAAGACCAATGGAATCAAATAGTGGGTCAATGTCTAATGGATAAGTTGAGGTTCCCCCCCATGATGATGTTGTCAGCTTGCATAAAAGATAAATTGAGAAAAATGTCCCAAAATTCAGCCTGATTGTGACAGGGTACATAAATGTGAATTAATCTCATATCCCTCCCAAGATCAGAAGAAAATATGTCAACCCCAATTAATCCATCACCTCCCCAAATGTTGAGAAGCTTGATTTCCTTAGGATTGAAACCAAATGCAATACCACCAGATCGACCACGAACATCTAATGCATATAATTGTCATCCAAATACAAGGGCTTCAAGGGTAGGGATAATCTATTCAATAAGTCCGAGGGTTTTTTGTAAGAAGATGATGTCCACCCTCTCAATTTCAATAAGTTTCTGAAAGGCTAGTTTTTTGGCAGGACTAGCCAGCCTGCGGTAATTGAAAGAGAACCACTTCATGGGGAAACCGAGGAAATGGTGTTTATTGCTCTAAGGACCCAGTCAATGGATAGTTGTCTACCCTCAGCCACATCTAGTCCAACTTGATAAATAGCCTTGAACATATGAGAATGTATGCCCCTACTAGCTTCTCCAATTTTCATATCTACAACAAAACAAAATATACACAGATATTCAATGTAGTCTAAAAAATCCATAAGTTAACCTAGAAAATAATGGAAAGTTTGGCAAGATTATGACAAAATCGAGCATAAATTTTTGAAAATCTAGTTTACAACTGTCAAACTTTAAGATTTTGGGTGCCCCAAGGGGTTTTGATGTTGCTGAATCCATTCCCACCATAAAAATAAAAAATAAAAATAAAAAAGTAAAAAAATAAAAAAGAAAAAAAACTATTCAAACCCACCAGTATTTTGATTTTTTGAAAAAAAAAATACCAAATTCCGACAAAAAATTGTCATCCAAACAAATTTGTGGCATTAATAGACAACGCCTAAATATTCTAATAAGTATGTGCTCACTAAATCTACATTTCCCACATTAAAAATAAACTAACCTACAATTCTAACCAACTACCAAAAACTCACATATAGTATCATATGATACTATACAACACCGCTTCGCTTTCATGTTTTATGGTTGGTCGATTAACATATAAATTATATGTGACATATATTAATGTCATTACAAAGCATTATAAGTCCAAAACATTGAACCTTATACATCATGCCACTATGAATAGTCCCGTGATGTAAGACTTGATATCATAAACATATTTTTGTTTTTTTTGGTTTTATATCAAATCAACTAATACTTCATGTGCTATGACAATCACATCTGAGAAATGACCTCCCAATTAATATCAAGGAAGCATATTCCACATCTATATATAAAATATTTCTTTATACGATTGAAAAGACAAATCAACTTTTTAAAGGCATTGTAGTTGAAAGTTTAAAGCATTAAAATAATTTAAATTAAATAATAAAAAAATAAAATTTATTAATCAAATAACAAAAAATAAAAAAGGTGTTTTCAAATTAACGAGCATTATATCTTGGATATGAGGATGTGGGAGAAGGCCGTTATTATATTGAAATATAATAAAAGCCTCATATGAACCGTTCGAAGCAGCTGGTAAGAAACCATCGTGGATGAAACTCCTGCGAACCAGCTGTTTGATTTAATATTCTGGGAACCAAAGAGCCGAGGAGCCAAGGTTATATATATGTTTTTATTTTTTATTTTTGTTATATTAAAAATTTTAAAATAATGAAAATAAATCTTATTTTAAATTAAATTTTAGTATTTAAAATATTAATAACCCAAATATATACGAGTTGATTTACATAAAACAAAATCATAAAGTCACAAAATATGAGTACCATAAACCAAAAATGTATTACATAAACTAATAAATAAATCAAAATCAAAATAACAAAAGAAAGGTTTTATCATAAGGTTTAATGTCTATCTAGGAAGGACATGGTGTAATGGAGGATGATGGACTACATGGGAGATTCCGGAAGAAACTTCTCGGGAGCCCCCTTAGGTTTCTTCTCAGATCATTGCATCTAGGGAACCTCCGAGGCCTTTTCATATATTTATTTTTTAATAAATTATTTATAGTTTTTAATTAAATTAATTAAATAATAAAAATAATTAATATAAAACATTTGATAAAATAATATTATATCGGACCTTCATTCAAATTAATTCAGTGCGGTTCATTCGTTAGAACAAGATGAGAGAAATCAGTATCTAGGCACAAGATTAAATAAAGAGATGGTCATTGAAGAGATAATAATTCGTCCAAAGGTTTTCGACTGAAACAAGAACTTTGAATAAAATAAAATTTATTAAAAAGGAAAGATTGGAATTATTCATTTTGAAAAAGATTAAAACATAGACACAAAAATTAAATGTGTATCAGTAATCTAACAAAAAGAATACACCCAAAAGTCAACCAAAATAAGATAAATAAAATAACACAAGGGTCAAAAATTCAAAGTTACCAATTAATTCATAAATTAATTAAAACGATTAACTTAATTAATTTATTTTTATTATTTCTTTACTAGATTATCATAACCAAGAACTAAATAATTGAAAAAGAGGTCAAGATTATTTTAAAGTGATACAGAAAAATCAAAATAACATGTTAAGATGCTCAGTTATCTTTGATTATTTAGGAAAGAATTTGAGAAAAATAATATTATTAATAAATAAAATCTAATAAATTAAAGGATTACATAATGCAATAAATATAATAAATCATGAATAAACAACGAAGTAAGAATAAAAGAAGCTAGAAATCACAAGGTCGAAAAAAGGAAAACAATGACATGAAACACAAGAAGGTTGGAAATTCAAGAAAAAAAGAAAAAATAACAAGATAAATAGAACCTAAAAGGAACTTGCAGGGATCTAACAACTGTTGTATTTCCACCCATCATCTTTATTCAGATTACTAGGTCTCCTTTCGATCTTTAACACTTCCCTAAACTTTTGGTGATGGAAATGATCAATCCTCTCAATGACTCAGGCCTCTTCAATGCAAATGTGGTGTTTCATCTTTTTTGCATGTTCTGCTAATGCTTAGGAATGGGTCCTCCCATGCTTGATGTTTGTTGCATGCTCTTGAATCCTTTGATTTATTGAGTGGTCAGTTTCACCAATGTAGGGAGTCTCACATGAACATGCGATAGCATAAACAAATTTCATATTCTTAGTGTCCACGAGGTCTTTCACTGATCTTATGGAGATATGAATGGTGTTTAGGGGCCTGAAGGATGAGGGAACCTTATTTTTCCTTAGGATATTCGCAATTTTATTGGTGTTCCCTTGGATAAACAGAAGACGCACCCCTAAACTATGATTTTTAGGTTCATTTTTAACCTTAGGACCTTTGTCAGCTCTATCAAACGTATGCAACATGGGTACTCCTTGGATGAAAAAATAAATTATGCATCCAATGAGTGTCCCACTCGAAATTTGAGTAAAATCATAGGGAGATAAGTTGGAAGAGTTGAAAAAACGGATTTTTATTTTTTCATTATTTTATTTCTTTATTGTTTACTCCAAAAATGTTGAATCATCCCCTATGGTTTACATCATCATATTGAATCCTATTGATTCTTATAAAGTTGATTTTCATGGTGCATTTTTGTTTTGAGGACCACTTTTACCTCAAATTTTCTCTATGGCTAGTCAATTGAATAAATGTTGTGTAGAGTGTGGACAAAACTCTATACAATGAAAGCTCTCCCCATAATGAAAACTCTTCGCACAAAACTCTCCACACAAGCAATGTAATCTTTGTTTATGGTTATGTTTATGTAATTAGGTGTATGTGCGAGAGTACAGAGGAAGTTTTAAGCTTTCATTGTGCGGACCTCCACATAATGACAAACCTTCCACACAATTCATACATGCTCACACTCATAAACAAGTTTTTTAATCACAAAATTTACAAAAATATGTGTTCATGTTGAGACCTATAAAAAAATGTTGGTCCCCAACACTATCTTATTAACTAGATTTAGGAGGATGTGCATAAGTGCTAAGAATAGTGTTTTCTCCAGACTATCATGCAAGATATCATAGTCCGAAAGTAGGAGTACAATAATGAGATGTACATGAAGCCAAAATTGACTAAAGAAATGTACTAAAAGTAAAGATTCGGGCAAGTGGGGACAACCAATTGTTATCTCGTCCCTTAGAGGCTAGGCCATATGGGGACTGAATCTTGACATACAGAAAACAAATCTTATCAACAGAATGGTTGGAATCTAGGACATCGGCTCTTTTACAAAAGTATTTACACAGTGGAGATTTTTAATTGGACTAAATCCCACGAAAACCAACAACAATTATTCGATATCAATAGAGGTAATTGACAAATATTTCATTAGAGTGATCTTTAGCAATTAGGCACTATTTTCTCTTTCTTCATTACCATGATGATGATGAGGGTCCACTTCTTGATAATAATATATTAAGCCATTTAACTCAGGAGCAAAAACTTCATTAGGAATGTACAACCATGGGGGATCATGTTCTCTGAAACAATAATAAAATGGGAATGAATACAGATTTTGAGTTTTGTATTGTTCATCGACAGAAATCCTACCTTGGAAACTTACAAAGAGACTAAAAGATTGGTCTCCTTCATTTGCAACTACCACTGAATCCTGTTGAACTAATGTGAACTGTATCGCATAATCATTCTGAGTAGCTATATGCAATTCCCACATTAGAGTACTAAGAGTACACTTAGTATCATGTTCTAACATCCAATTGACTCTTGGAATATACTTGACCAAAAAGATTTTGAACCAAGCACTCCACCAATTGACAACACTATCTATATTTACAGTAAAAAATATGACTTTGATAGACCCATGTATCGTGGCTTTCTGATGAATGGTAAAGTAATCATGCCATGTCCAGTCAGTGTTCTGGATGAATGCAAGATATGAAGGTTCTACTTCTCTAGTCAAAGTATAAAAAACTCTCCAAGGTCTATCTCTATATGGTAACTCTCTAGCATATGACCACATGCTATCTTCAGAATCAAACCATTTATGCAGAACTAATTCCCTAAGACTTATTGGTAAAGACTCAAACCTTTTTACAAAACAATCCCAACAAAAATGGTAATGACACTGACTACAAACTATTACTTGACTGACTCTTCTAGACTGGACTGAACTTGAAGATTAATCTTGTCGCAATGGCATGAACATTTTGATTTCTTTGATTCCTTGTGAACCTTCTCTTGTGAGCATATCAACAAGATGATTTTTAGCCCCGATTTATAGACGCTATCAAAATCAAAACCATCAAGCCATAATGCCCATCTCAATAGCCTGGTACTTCCTTGCTCAAGCAGTCTTTTGTTTGCCAAAATGCTCTTCATATGTTTCAAATCTATTCTGACTACGAATCTGACACATTTTAGGAACAAATGAAACCTTTTTATTCCTCTTTTAACACCTAGTATCTCCTTATGGGAAGAAGGATACTTTCTTTCAGTATCATAAAATGTACCTGAGGAATAAGCACATACCAGTTCTTTTCTTCCATGCTTTTGCAAAAATACTGTAGCCCAAGTATGATCTGAAGCATCTGTCTCAAGAATAAATGGATGATTAGTATCTGGTAGCTTAAGTTTTGGCAAATCTGTAATTTTTCTTTTAATGCTTCTGACTGGATTTGTCATCTCTTCTGTCCATCCTGTTGCTTGCTTCTTTAATCTTTTTTGAAGGAATTTTGTATCATCTGCTTGTTTCTCATAAAATTGTCTTATATAATTCAAGCAACCAAGAAATCTCTGCAATGTTTTAGTATTTGGAATAACGTCAGGAAATTTAAACAAATGGGTTAGAACATGAGGTTGCAGATTTACGTGTCCTTGTTCTATATGCATTCCCAAATAATATATTCTGATTTTACCAATCTGAAATTTTTCTTCTGAATCTAAAAGAACGAGACCACACTTATAAACTAGTTCATAAAAATTCTCTAAATGCCTCTCGTGACTATTTATATCTCTTCCTATAACAAGTAAATCATCTATATAAACTATTATGTACTCCTCCCCACCAAAAATGTCTTCCATCCTTTTCTGAAATTCTGATGGAGCATTTTTCAAACCAAAAGGCATTACAGTCCATTGATATTAGCCATGAGGGACTGTAAAAGAAGTCTTGTATTTATTGTCAGGAAGAATGCCTATCTGCCAAAAACCACTTTTTAAGTCAAATTTGCTGAAAAAATTGGCATTAGTAATTTTGGCAAGTAATAGCTCTTTGTTGGGTAAAGGATACCGAATTTGCGACAAGGAACCATTCAGAGCTTTATAGTTGATGACGAGACACTTCTTACATCTTTTTTGGTCACTGTGTTTATTCACATAAAATGCAGGACAAGCCCAAGGAATTTTACAAGGCTCTATCAGTTTCTGTTCTAATATTTGTGCTATCTC
>APFE031631019.1:0-20260 GCA_000404065.3 Pinus taeda
CTAGCTATTGGCTATTTCTAGTACTGAATACCTCTGCCTCTGTGGGATCAATTTATAGGTATGCTCTATTCTGTATGCTACCTATCTTGCGGTATACTACTATATGAATCAACTCGATCAACTGCCTGTGCCTCAGGTGGATAAATTGGTGAAACTGGATATGGAATATAAAGAGCGGACTATGCCCATCGAACAGGAACTGCACCTAAAACAGACTATGCTACTTACTTGGTCCCTTCACTGTAAAGGTGAAAACAAATAAGCTTTTGCCTTTCACATTAAGTAATCGCACCCTTATTTCCCCGGTCCAGTCATCGCCTTCCTTTATTGGGACTCAGTCTCTATCTTTTGGGCTCGGTTCCTCCGCAGGGTATACTTATATAATATAACTAGTGGTAAACTTGACGAACTGCAGCTTTACTCAATTGGGCACGGGGCAGGGGCTACTTGGTTGGATTAGCTCCCGGGCTCGGCTAATCAAATGGGATGGGCTACTCGGCCGATTGACTCAGCTACTCGAATCAGCTAGGATACTCGGGCTGGAGACACTCATTGACAGGAAGTCACATTGAGCACCTCACATAGACGATCATAGACAGACAGAAGGTCATTCCCATAGGAACTCATACCTCGAACTCTGCCTCGAACTCTGCCCTCTAACCTCTCGACCTCGACCCTAGACCTCTACCTCGAACTTCACCTCACTTACCGATACGGAACGCTCGTTCCTACTTCGAATGGATTGAAGGAATGAATGACGCGAACGATGCACCTGATGATCATCGACATACACATGGATGGTTTCATTCACGCTACTCAGGTAGTGACAGTCAGGGAGGGGAGAGCAGGTACACGCCGTTTTGATACAAGTGATTTTGAGATTGATTATTGGCCTACCAGGCAGGTTTGGAGCAGGCACAAAGGCTCGTTGCACCAGATCTTTCAAAATATTCTCATTCGCTCTTTTTGATTCATAATATTGCATTCTTAGGGGGGCTGAGGCGCGAGCCCTCATCGGGGAACTAAAGTGGATTTGATTCTTACTGAAACATGCCCCTTCACGACGTTTCTCTAGGATTGCCAGGTGTCGCTGATACCCAGGCGTCATAGCCGATAGACAGTTGATCATAGCCAGCAGGTCATTGTCGATCATTGCCGGTAGTCATTGCTGATAGCCGGTTCTCTTTGCCTGATGGTGGTCACTGCTGCTGATAGTCACTAGTCGTTGAATGATGGTACTTGCCGATACCCAGTTGCCGATACCCAAGATACATTCTCACACGGTCATCGCCAGTCAGCCGAGAGTTGATCATACCCCCATTGCCCATCATATCCGAGTCACCCTCACCACATGCCACATCACCCAACACGGGAAGGTACGGGCCCCATCTTATCTAGGGGTGAGGCCCCTACTATTATAATGGGCAGAGGGTTCAGAGCCGATTGCCAATCATTCCCAAATGGTCACTGACAGGATGCCGATCAACCCTCATTCCCAGAAGGTGCCGATAGACACGAAGGAGGCCTTGTCGGGAGGCCTAGCTGCCTGAACCCACTGATTAGGACCGCATTTCACTGAACGCTACGGAACAATCGTTCCTACCTCGATTGGATGACATCACAATGCATTCCTTACGATGCACCTGTGAAGGAAGGGTAATACACCTCATTGACAAACACCTGTGCTGCCGATGACAGGACTCTTTGCCGCTAGTCGATCCAGGTAGGCGTCGATGCCGGTACTCGATCCAGGTGTTGATGCTGCTACTCGATGCCAGGTGTCATTCCACACCAGTACTACATGCCAAGTGTCAATGCCAGGTCTCATTGCCAGGACACATAGTCAATCAAGGGAATTTCCAGTCATAGCCAGAAGCTCTTGTCAGTCAGTGCTAGAACTCTTGTCATTGCTAGAAAGAAGTTATAGTCATTGCTAGAAGCTCTGAGCAGTGCTGTAGACAGTCAGTGCATGAACCTCTAGTCTGTGCTTTTACAGTCATAGCCTGAAGCTCATTGCTAGAGAAGCTCTAGTTAGTACTAGTCGATCATAGCCAGGAGTAGCCTTAAGGGCATAGCCAGTCTCATAACAGCTGCCATAAGGGAATTCTATGAGGTCATTGCCAATAGTTTACCATTGTAAGTAAGTCGGGCATAGCTTGGCTTGGATACTCGGCTTCTTTTATCATACACTTTGATAGCTGCTCGCTAGTCAACCGGGCTACTCGACTTGGCGGCTAATCTGCTTGGATAATCACCTTAGCTACCGGGATGGGCTCGAGACTCATTGCTTAGAAGATACGGGGTCAGTGCTAGAACTCTTGGAAATGCATGAATTTAGCTAGAGTCATTTCAGTTAGAGTACGTCCAAGAACCTCGCTATGGTACCTGCATTTAGTTAGATAGAGTACTGTTATTTACCTACGGTTAGTCCAGCAACCTAGAGCATTTCATTCCTGCTAGTTTTTCACCTAGGACCGGTAGGGGCTCGGCTGATAAGGAGAGGAATTGCCTCTTTCAGTCAGAGAGACCAGGCTGCCCTCTCCCGGGGGTCGAGCGATTTCATTCCAGATACTTTTTTTTCATTGACACGATTTTCATTGATAGCCCCTACGCCCAGATACTTTCCTACCTGGCTTAGACCCAGTCCTACTTGCTGGTGGTTTCTTGTGTGAAAGATGCACAAGCAGTTGCATATCCATACCCAGGAGTAGACCTACCATACTTAGCTATTGATTCTTCAGTTGGTTATGCAATAGATCCAGCACTCTTATTAAATATAGAAATACATCCAACAAGCCAGTTAGCTATCCTTCGCGGGGCCGGGTCTACAAGGTGGGATGTGTGATAGTGAAATGCCAAGCCATTGACTAGTTAGAAAGAGTCCGATAAGCAATTCTTCTTTTGGTGTCATAAGAGGGTAAGCACTAAAGAAGTAAAGGCAGTGTTAATTCTCTATAGTATCTGAATTGGTAGGATTCGCCTCATATGATTCAGATTAATCGAAGATATCAATAGAAAGGTAAAGATACTTCCATAGTCCTCGGAATCCTTGCATGATTACCTCTTTATATATATATATAAGATTTGCCCGCAGAATAAGTGTGTGCTAAAGGTACCTAGTCGCTTGTCCGCATCGGACAAGGACCGGTAGGGGCTTGCTCGACAAAAGGGCCGTTCTAGGGTGAGGGTGAGAGGCCATGGAGGGCCGAAACTCTCGACTAAAGGCCCGAAGGGACTCGGCCGAGGAGGTCGAGGAGAGGTAACGTGTGAGGGTGAGCTTGCTGAACTCTCGACAAAGGCCGCCATCAGACGAACAACTCTCTTTTGGGGTAGGGGGTGAGGGTGAGCCTGCCGAACTCTTGACAAAGGCCGCCATCGATTTATCTCTCTATTTCCTCAAAAATAGAGGTCCGGAGGGACTCAACTGAGGTTACGAGGTCGAGGGTGAGACTCCGAAACTGCTCTCGACAACAGGCCCGAAGGGCCCTATATTATTTAGGTCCACTTCACTATGAATATGGGTGAGGGGATTTATTGCTCACCTTCCCCTCCAAAGGTGAGGTCCGGAGGGCCCTATATTATTTAGGGGTCAACTCACTATAATATGGTGAGGGATTTATCGCTCACCTTCCCCAAAGAAGTGAGGACTCGATTGAGGTTATGAGGTCGAGGGACTCGGCCGAGGTTACGAAGGTCGAGGAGAGGTTCACGAACGATGGCGGCTCCCGACCAAAGAAGGGGGAGGGGGCCCAAAAGAGAGGAACTTGAAGAACAACAGGCCGCCATCTGAATAGTGAGGGACTCCGTCCCTTTCTTCAGCAGCCTATTTGCATTACTTAAGTGCCACGATCCTTCCTATCCACCTGTCGTGTTCACCACCTCTTATTTACTTTCTCACTTACAAAACTTATATATTCTACGGGACAGGCTTGGAAATAACACACACTTACTGGATTAAGACTTTTTTGTTTATGGGCCTTTATATACATGCTTCTTTCAAGTTATATCTCTGGGGCTAGTATTTTGGAATCCTATTGAGTGAGACACGTCTTATTGGCTTTATTTAGAACCCCCGACCTTTCTTTGGACAAAGAATTGAAGTTACGACAAGGTGGAGGTCATCCATACGCACGCGTATCCTCAAAGTTGAACATAGCCGTCAAATGTTCGGAAAGCAGAGACCAGGGCAGTTGGACAAGGTTTATACATACATCCAGAAGGTTTCGGACCAGGCCTTCCATCCCCAGACGGTTTTCTCCTAGCTGTTGAATGTTCGGAGAGGAATTTCTTTTGCCACCCTCATGTTTTGAGAGAAGAGAAAGATCTGTATCCTTACAGTTTGCTTCTACCTACCCATCAAATGTTCAGAGAGGAATGACATATAATCGTACCCAAAGAAAGGGAGACACACACAACACCAGAATAAGAACTCCCAACAGCACAAGCAGACGCATCACACGTGGGCCCATCGGAACGGAATCGGGTCATCCATCATATCAAGGTCAAGCACGTTCAGATTCGTCAAGATAAGGCTCAATCGTGATCGAAATGGGAGCAATGTGGGTAAGTAAGCAGCAAGCAAGCCGTACCACGCGTTTCAATCGGGTAAATTCAGTACAGAAGGGTGACATATAAAGATGATAGAGAGTGCGTGGCAAGTGGGGAAATTCAGTACAACAAGGTGGGAGGAACGACCAAAGAATATATATGAGAATATATCTTATATATTAAATAATAGATGTGGCCCTTTTAGAATTTACCAATAAAGGCACGTGAGATGCGCTTCGTAAATGGTGAGTCATAAGTTAGTTGCTGCGGGGAGGAAAGAAGGGCGGCGCCTATCACTTAGTATTGACTGCAGATATAGATGGGCAGAGCAACACCGCGCAGCTAGAGCGAAAGTAGAGTAAGCAGCACATTGGTTACGGTAGCAGCAGCAAAGCCCGCATTTGATCGGGATAAAGAGCCATCATATGTTTACCGAGTTCGGAGAGCAAAGGTTAAACACTTGATCCTTTTTAAGCAAATTCTGAATATATCTGACCATCCTAACAAAGTCAGGGAGGAACTTCCGAACAAAGTGAATCTTTCCCATAAAGGACTGAATGCCCTTCTTTGAGGAAGGGGCGGGGAGGTTCTGAATAGGCCTTCAAGCGTGAATGAAGGTGGTGGTGGCGGTCGCGAATACAACCAAATACCGACAGTAGTTGGCCTGGCCAGAGCTTGGCTGAACTTGGAAACTTATGCCCATAACTTTTAAAATCCCCTACCTTTACCTACTTGCAAATAAGCTTGCCCGGAAGAAACGCCCATGTTGTGACGATCCACCGCAGAAGGTAAATGAGCTACTCCACAGCACGTCCCTGGTACAATACTCAAGGCTCTCTGAATACTAGGAGCAACCTTCCATTTGTGTGAATTGATTTTTTAAATATCAAATAATTAATTATTTTTTAATATATATTAAATTCATTCATGTAATTCAATATAATTATATTATATTTTTCCAACCATAAAAATATACATTTTTAGCCTTCTCGACAAATATAATTGATTTTCTTAAATAAATATAAATATATGTATATATATTATATATAAATATTTTAATATTATTAAATTAAATTTTTATATAATTATAAATAAATAATTATAATTATAAATTTTGCTAACCACTATAAATCAATACATTTTAATTTTTCAACTCGAAAATTTAAATCACACTTTTGAAAAACAAAATGAATTTGTAACATAAAATTATATGTTATTAGTATTTGTTCTTTTGATATTCCTGACCTTCCGAGTCTTTTAAGTTGTCAAAATTACAGTAAGCTCGGGAGGCTTTTCTCCAAGCTTTTTAAGCATATGAATAAAATCTTAAATCAAATTAAATAATTGGTTTCTTTAAATTTAATAGACCAAAGTTTAGTTTCACATTAACCATTATCATTATCATCATAAAAATATCAATTATTTAATATCTAATATTTATTTTTTATGCAAAATTTATATCGTTATGATCAAAATCCCGAATCATTTTACTAAATGACAAGCAGAAACTACTATGTAGCACTTGATTAATGTTCAGATTTGAAATGAAATATATGGTCGTGTGTATGAAGTTCATTGGTGTTTTGTCGAAACCGAATTTCCAACCAATGGTATCCAAGTACCTTTTCACCGAGGCAGTTGAAGATTTAAACATTTTGAATTTATTTCATACGTCTGCGCAGCGTTTTCTTAACTTCGGATCTTTGCTCAAATTAAAGAAATTTTACACACTATTTTTTACATCGATGGAAATTATTGGAATTCTAACTGGACTGAACTCTAAACTGAAATACAAACTGCTATCCATAACAATCTAAATGTGATCCATAAACTTTGAACCATTTTAATGTTACTTTTACAAAGAATAAGATATTATAATCTTATGGATGACCTAAATTAATGGAATGATCCATAACCTTTGAACCATTTTAATGTCATTTTTACAGAGAATAACCATTTTAATGTCATTTTTACAGAGAATAAGGTATTATAATTTTATGGATTACTTAAATTAATGATATTTAATTTCAAATATGGTGTAGTTTAATTTATATATGGAATATTTTTTATTGAAATTTAAGAATAAAATTGTAATTTTTTATTATTATTTAAAACATATTTTTGAATGCATAAATGAATTACTCAAGTTTTATCTTTGTCATATTTTCATTAAAATTATAATAATATATAATATAATATAATTTCTGTTTGTGAGAGAGAAAATGAATGAATGAATGATATTTTAACATCTAGGACATTAAAAATATTGTATGGGACTACGAGCTTCTTTTGCCTTTTGCAATTCACTCAAATTGATGATGAGTTGAACCAACTTTCTAATAGTCCCCTCACTAAAAATACAATACCAAGGAATTGATGCTAAAATACTGCCATAATTGTCCTTGATGTCTCTGAAAGCCTCACATTCAAAAATGAAATGCTTTTCCGATTCCACTTCTCAGAAGTGCAAAAAGTACACATCGATTCTTCTCAAGGTTCTTTAGGTCTCTTCCACCATCCCTTTCTCACCTGAGTTAGTTCTTAATTGAGCAATAAAAATCTTTGCTCTCCATTGAATCTTTGCTCTCCAATGAATGCCTCATATATACTTACAAAACTTCTCCATAACAAAAAATTTTGCCCTATATAAACTTACTAAACTTCTTCATAACAAAATTCTTTAACTTCTTGCTAGTTATTAGACATACAATGAGGTAAATATTCCATTTATTCATCTATATAAAAAAGATTAACTTGATTCACTACCTGGTCTGACTATAAGCTTTAAATAGATGCCAATCTCTACTGCATACGGGTAAATGGCAACAACCTGGATTTAAAGAGATGGCCTACCAGAATCCTCAGATATCTTCTCTATCAGCCCAAAATGAACTGTGTTTTGATCAACGCCATGAAGAGGATGTTGTGGTTTGTTGTGCACAGTCGGAAAATTTTGCACCGTGTTGTAGGCGAGACCACTCTGCCTCCACGTGCAATGGATCATACTCAGCTTCAACCAAATCTAGACTTACCATATTGTAGACGAGACCTGTTGGAAATACTACACACCTACATGAAGACACTTAGTTAGAGCATGGGACTACATGCAAGATTCCTTTTGCATGATTTACTCCCTGATTTGCTCCTCCTTTAACTCTGCAACTGGTTAGTTCTTCTGCATGATTTACTCCCTGATTTGCTCCTTCTTTAACTCCGCAACTGGTTAGTTCTTCTACATGATTTACTCCCTGATTTGCTCCTACTTGCACTCCGCAACTGGCTAGTTCTCTCCGGAACTTGTTGTAGGTGTTGAGTCTTCTCATTGATCACCACTATGGTGCATTACCTTGGGATCTTCACCCAGTAATGCTATATCATGAGCATTGTAACCTATTTTCTAATGAATCATTCTTTTGTTCTTTTGATTTTCTTTTAGTGTTTTTTCTCTGCAACGTTGTGTGTTCAACCTTTACTAGCTAGATTCATTTGTGCAAGTTTTCTAACACATTTACATGGTATCAGAGCCCACAAGTTGCTAGATAAAAGGCGCATCAGTACTTTATTTTGTAGGTATTACAGCTTGGAGATCGAAGATTGATAGAAAAATGGAGTTTCCCAAAGCATCGATCCTAACACCGTGCAACTATCATGAATGGAAGGACCAAATGGCTCGATACCTTCGTCAAAAAGGGTTGTAAAGGATTACCATGGTTGCAGAAGTGGAACCCACTTTAGCCATAGAGAAATCCAAGTACCTCAACCGTATGGATGAGGCCTGCGGATCCATATGCATGTGCATCTCTCCAGAGTTGCAGTTTCATCTATTTGCCTGCAATACTCCCAAAGAGATTTGGAAAAAGGTTGAAGAACTCTACAGGAAATAGGATGAGATGAAAGGACATTTGCTTGAAGTGGAGCTGTTGTCATTGGATCCACGGAACTATGACAAAATTCAAGACTTCTTCCCCAAATATAATGATCTATTGCTACAACTCAAGGGTTGTGGAATTGACAAATCCAACGAGGAGAGTAGCCAAGTTCTCTCTATTATGTCAAATCTCAGACCGAAATACTTCGTCTTTGTGTCTACATTTCATTCAGTAAGGCTCGCAACAAGTAAATCCTACACTATTCCTTCTCTCAAAGAGTTCATGGAGTCCCTTACTTTTGAGCAAGATAAACTCATTGGCATGGGGAAAATCAAACTTCCAAAAACACATGCACTTGTTGTGCATGATGGCAGCCACAATAAAAATCACAGATCTGATTCAAATCAGAAAATCAACAACAAAAAAAAGGGAAAAGTGCATTCCCATCCAAATAAGGAATGGTACACCAAGCCCTTCAATGACTCCTTCGGCTCGATAAATGAGAAAGGGAAGAAAGGAAACAGATGCACCTACTGTCAAAGAGGATTCCATCTAGAATCCTCTTGCATGAAGAAACAAATTAACCAAATGGCAGAAATCCTTCAGAAGCACAACCTTGGGGACCACATCCCTCAGGGTGCCAAGAAGAAAACTGAGGATCCGCCACACGAGAAAGATAACAATTTTCATGCTTTAGTTGCAATTAATTCTTCCCCTAATGCATGGATTATAGATTCTGGTGCATCACATCATATGGTTGCTGCAAAGGAAGTATATTCCTCTTTGGATGCATGCAAAGGACCTCCCATCCTCATGGGAGATGACTCACCTATTGAGGTCACTAGAAAAGGTAGAGTGGAACTTTTACACGGAAGCTTTGAAGATGTGCTTCATGTTCCAAAACTTTCTGTAAGCCTGCTTTCAGTTTATTAGATCACTCATTCTGGCACTAGAAAGAGAGTGGAATTCACTCCAGATGCAGTGAACATATATGACCTACATAGCAGCTCCAAAATTGCAACCAGTGAGGTAAACAATGGAGCCAGACTATATACATTTTCTGAATTTATTGAATCTAAATCCTCCTTATTGCTTACACATGTTGATGATAGTAGTAGGCTTTAGCACGAGAGGTTTGGTCACTTAAATTACAAGTATATATGCAGCAATCAAGCAAGCATGAGATGGTGGAAGATTTGCCAGATATCAGTTTCTCCAAAGGAGTTTGTGAAGGGTGTGTCCTTGGCAAACATCCTAGAGAAAGCTTGACACTAGCAAGACTCACAGAGCATCCTCTCCTCTAGATCTGATCCATAGTGATCTCATGGGGCCTTTTCCTCATCCTTCCATCAACAAAGCAAGGTATGTGCTTACATTTATTGATGATTTCTCACGGTATACTTGGGTGTATCTTCTCAGGAACAAATCTGAAATTTTTGCGTACTTTGAAGATTTCAAAGCACTAGTTGAGACACAGTCAGAGAGAAAGATAAAAGCCCTCCGTATAGACAATGGGGGGGAATATGTTAACACAGCACTTCATAACTTTTGCCTTCAGTCCAGCATACAGTTGCAGTACACAGTTCCATACACTCTGTAGCAGAACGAAGTTGGTGAGAGAAAGAATCGATCTCTCAAAGAGATGGCTTCTTGCATGTTGCATGCGAAGTCACTGCCTCATAAGCTATGGACTGAAGCACTTAATTGTGCTAACTACATCCAGAACAGATCTCCTCATAGGTCTGTCAAGGATTAGACTCCCTTTGAGGCTTGGAGCGGCACTAAACCAGAGGTCAACCACTTCCATGTTTTCAGCTCCTGAGCATGGGCCAAGATCCCCTCTGAAAAGAGGAAAGTTCTTGATCCACAAAGCATTGAGTGCATATTTGTTGGATACCCTGATGGTGTGAAGGGATAATGACTCTTGATTTCCTCTACGGACAAGCTCATCATTGAGCGAAGTGTTAAATTTGAGGAAAGTCTCTCGCATGCACCTCAATTACCGCATGCAAACACTTTTTACATACCTCATGTCCGAGATGATGACTCCGTACACTTAGATGCAGATATAGAGCATGCAGATGTAGAGACAGTCTTCAGATACAAATCCAGTGCATGCATATGATGATCCACATCCAAGCCCAGATCGGGCTTCCAGCAGTGAATCAAATTCCCCAATCATAAATCAGAGAACAAGGAGCTTACATGAGATATATGCACAAGACCACCCAACTGCTATAAATGGTCTTGTGGGGGATAATTCTGATCTGTAGAGGACTAGCTCAGAGTTTATTGAGCCTCCTCTTGCCCTCACTGCCACTGAACCATCGCCATCCTGGCATTATCATTTGGTTCAGTTTTCTAATCCACAGTCTTATGCTGAGGCCGTTGGGCATCCATCTTGGGATTCCGCCATGGAGGAGGAGTATAACTCCCTCCTCGAGAACTAGACCTGGGATTTGGTCCCCCTTCCTTCAGGAAGGAAACTTTTCCGATGCAAATGGGTCTACAAGACCAAGAGTGTTGCAGATGGGCAAATCGCCAAACAAAAATCTAGGCTAGTAGCCAAAGGCTTCCATCAAGTGCATGACATTGATTATGATGAGACCTTTGCTCCAATAGCAAAGATGGATTCCATACGCCTTGCACTTGCCATTGACGTTGCCCACGGGTGGGAAGTACATCAGATGGATGTGAAGAATTCCTTTCTTCACGGAGACCTATATGAGGAGATCTACATGGAGCTGCCACATGATTTCATTCACGATTCATCTTTGGTTTGCAGACTGAAGAAATCTTTCTACGACCTTAAGCAGGCCCCGAGAGCTTGGTATGTGAAGATGGATTCTTTTCTCTTATCAAAAAAATTTGAAAGATGTAAGCCTGATCCGAATGTTTTCATGCTCAGGACACATGATTCTCTTCTTATCTTCGTTTTGTATGTGGATTATCTCCTTATCACCGGCAGCTCGGCTTCAGCCATTGCTACAATCAAGAGGGCCTTGCATGATAGGTTCTTGATGACGGACATCGGTCCATTACACTTCTTTCTTGGTCTTGAGATCAGCCAGGATGTCACAGGCATCAAGCTCTCTTAGGCTAAGTATGCACGGGATCTCCTCGAGAGATTTCACATGACTGATTGCAAGCCAACACCGACTCCTTTTTTGTCTAGGGTCTGCCTTGAGGATGGAGGTGACATTCCATTAGTTGATAGCACTCTCTACTGACAGCTAATGGGGAGCTTATTGTACCTCACCCACTCCAGACCAAATCTCTCATATGCAATAGGGGCAATTTCCATATACATGCAAGAGCCGCATGAACTACACTGGAATGCTACCAAGTGCATCCTCCGATATGTTCAGGGCACCATCACCTTCGGGATTCACTATGCAGAAGGCACTGCATTGAATCTCCTTGGCTTCACAGATTCTGATTGGGCAAGAGACAGCATTGATCGCAATTCCACCTCTGGATATTCACTCAGTCTAGGATCTGGCCCTATCTGTTGGTCGAGCAAGAAGCAGGCTGCTATTGCTCTCTCTTCAGCTGAGGCTGAGTACAGAGGAGTAGTCAACATCACCATTCAGGCTCTGTGGCTACAGCACTTCCTCACTGAGTTAGGCGTCCAGTTCCACTAGCCCATTGTCATCTGGTGTGACAACCAGAGCACTCTCAAATTTTGCAGGGATCCAGTACAGCGGCAATGGACGAAACACATAGAGATCCATATGCACTACATCAGGGACTTAGTACATGATCGGGTCATTGATTTGCAGTTCTCTCCTTCCGCAGAATAGACTGCAGACATCTTCACCAAGACATTCACTAAGCAGAAGTTTCGCTCTCTGTGCGGTCATCTTGGAGTGAAGGACACAATTGCTTAGCAATTGTCTTTTCTTCCTCTTTTCTTTTGATTACATTGTATTTTGAGGGGGAGGTTTCCCATGAGGTTTTCCCTCTTTCCTCAATTTTAGTACAAGTTGCACTGTATTTTGGGTGACCTTTGGCCTTAGTTTCCAGGGCCCATTTTCTATTTTTCCCCATAGTGGTGTTCAGGGGAGGTGTTGGAAGTACTACACACCTACATGCAGACACTTAGTTAGAGCATGGGACTACATGCAAGATTCCTTCTGCATGATTTACTCCCTGATTTTCTCCTCCTTTAACTCCACATCTGGTTAGTTCTTCTACATGATTTGCTCCTTCTTTAACTTCGCAACTATCTAGTTCTTCTACATGATTTACTCCCTGATTTGCTCCTTCTTTCACTCCATAACTAGCTAGTTCTCTCTGGAACTTGTTGTAGGTGTTGAGTCTTCTCATTGATCACCACTATGGTTCATTACCTTGGGATCTTCACCAAGTAATGCTATATCATGAGCATTGTAACCTCTTTTCTGATGAATCATTCTTTTGTTCTTTCGATTTTCTTTTAGTGTTTTTGCTCTACAAAGCTGTGTGCTCGACCTTTACTAGCTAGATTCATCTATGCAGGTTTTCTAACACATTTATAAGACTAATCTGCCTCCACGTGCAATGGATCATACTCAGCGTCAACCAAATCTAGATCCAAGTATGTTTACATTTATTTTATTTATATGCCTTGCATTTACATTTCCCTTAACCAAAAGTTTATTTTTTAATAAAAAATTCAAAAAAAATTGGAATTTTATTTTTTAATTTATTTTAAAAAATACATGGGGAAAGTTATAGTTGTCAAAACCTAGAGTTCTAAAAATTAAAAATTACTAGTAATTTAATCATATAATTTAAATAACGTAATACAATAAAATATTGTAACATTTTTCCAAAGTATTCCAAATACTTCTGGACAAAACTCCAAAAAAAATAATATTAAAAATAAAAAATAAGATATATATAATATATATATAATATATATATATAATATATATATATATATAATATATATTAATATTAAAATTATTTATTTATTAATACTAAAATACATAGCTACAAGGTATCGCTCCCAAGTATTGGAGAGCACATACTCGAAGCTCCCCCGCTCCTGGGAGCTTGGGAGCTCCAAAACCGTCGGGAGCTCTAACGGGTACTTTGGAGCTTTTGGGGAGCTTCATTGCAACCAATTTTGACGTTTTGGGAACTTCACTGCAATGAATAAGTGCACACTTAGGTGTATTTGACATTGTCAGTTTGGGTGCTGCTTAAACTGATGGAACTATGTGAATGGAAGGGTATGCCATTGAGTTTAGATTTGGATATGGGTTTGAACTAAGAGAAACAATTGTTTATAAAAAGCCCTTCTATCCAAATGAAGATGATGGGTCTGGCCAATCTTGATCTTTGTCATTGGAAAGCTATTCATTCTCCTCATATACGCGGATGGCGGATGGATATAAAAGAATTTAGGAAGATTGTTGGCCACAAAACCATCATTATCCCACGAGATGAATGGACAAAAGATGGAATACTAAAGAAAAAAAAAATAGTTGAAATTATGAAATATAAATATTATTAAAAAAACACTCTTTAATTTAATTTTCTTATTTATTTAAGTATAAAATATATATTAACTTGGAAATTTATAATTTTACTATACCAACTCTTTTTTAAAATAACATTGATTTAAATTATATTGTTTTAATTTTTTTAATTACTATTAATATATATTTTATTTTTTCTTATCTCTATTATAATTAGATGTAATATATATAATATTGGTGAGGGTACATCAAGGGTGACGAATTGAACCACTGACTTACATATAGGGTTGCATGAAATCACTTAATAATCAAGTTGCTGGGAAGGAATTTGATTGAGAAATTGTTGATGGATTAATATTTTGATTTTTTTTGGCAATGTTTCAATGTTCAACCTTTTACATATTTCTTTACAAGATGGAATTTGATTGGCAAGTTTTGGATGGAAATAAATAAAATTTTGTTAATATATTATATTATTCTCTCTCCCAACTTGGGGTTTCCTGTAAATTTAGACAATACTTCTAGCCATGTGGAGCCTATCAGAAGTACCCGCGTACCGAAAACTTGTACAACATAACTAAAATATGATGTTATAATTTTTGTATAGATAATATTATAATTAAAAACAAAAAATAAAAACATTTAATTAAACATTTCAATTTAATTTAAAAAACTATTATAAATAATAAGATATGAAGCTGATTCATATTTGTATTAACCATTTTGTTTAATAATAATTAAATTTATGTTAATTATTAATAATAATTATAATTTAATTTATTCACTAAGAAGAAAAAATTATATGTTCAAATACAATTAAGTCAATTAGTGGTTAAATTGTAAATAATAAAATTATATTTATTTAAATATTAAAAAAAGACTAGTTTAATTTATAGATGAAATAGTATTTTTTACAAGAATTTTGTGATACAATTTCAACTAGAATGTGATTTTTTGTTATTTAAAATAGTTTTTTGAATGCAATGTGATTTTTTGCTTTTCAAAATACCCACTTTAAACATTGTGAAATTCCATGAACATAACAGACAATTCCCCAAAAGTCTTTAGCAACAACTCAAGTTTTTAAAAAACTCTGATTTTGGCTAAAATTAATCGAAAAAAAATGTCGTAAAAAAAGTCATTTCTTGTATAAGTTAGAGTACGCCTTAAAAAAATAATAAATAATATTTTAAAATTTTCTAAAACCAATTATAATTTAACTTTATAATATATATGTGGAAATTTTTTATTTTGAAATATCAAATTTTAAGATAAAAATGCAATTTATTTATATATTTTATTATCAAAGCTTTTCATGGTCATATAAAGAAAAATATAAAACTATCTTGGACACACAATCTGTTAGTTGAGATAATATCTCAACCACACACCAAACTATGGAAACCACTCCTATAGAATAGGAAAAGACTCTTTACACAGAAAGTTGCAACTTAGACAAGTAGGAATTAATATTCCAACACATCCCCTTAATGAGTACTTGTCTCGATATCAACCTACAAAGTCTAGTTGTGGTCAAACATAAAAGACTATGTTGAGGTCCATATAAAGGAGCAACCATCCACCGGAATGCATGGGTGCCAACCGCTGCAACCGCTAGTCTTGTAAGATGTCCTTTGCATACATGGTTCTATCAACCATTATATCTGCATACATGTACCTGTACCTGTAAACCCCCTCCATCATCATGGGTTTTATCGAATTACCTGTAACCATACTCTGGATTTTATTGGATCCCCTCAACCATGCCACCAAAGCTCAACACATCCATGAAGGTTCAACTCGACCACGAAAGCACTCCAGCCACTCTGGGCCACAACCTGCCACTAGGGTACTCCAACCACTCTGGGCCACACATCTGCCACTAGGACACTCTAGCCACTAAGGCTCACCAATGACCCAATTCAACTAGGCCAAGCGTTTTCTCGGCTAACCCTAAACCATGCCAACAGGAATCTTTGTCCCACTTCACTCTTACATGTGGTTTTTGGCTTACCACAAATCAACACTGCAAATACAAAGTGGTTTTTAGATTACCACGAACTATATGGGGGTACACATGCCTTACAAGGCTTACAACACAACTCCAACTTTTGGAGTTACCAGGTACATACATTATGAAGACCACTACAAAACATCCTAGACTTGCTTACACATGAGATTCACAATACAACATAATAGAGTCTATTCCACAAACACAAACAAACTCATACTAACTTTCACCAAGTTGTTCATCACCGTGTAATCATTGTTGTTGCTCGTTTAACATCTTGGGCATCTTTTTCTTTTTCAATTAAATCTTGGAACTCCATGCTTAACATGTTGTCATTTGTGAGTCTTGAATTCTTACAAAATAACTTTACCTAAATTGAGTTAGCAAGGCTCAATAAGGCACAATAATTTTATCCATGATTCCAAGACATAAAAAATAAACTTTCAGGTTGACAAAATATCAAATTTCTCTATCTTTGCCTGCCGATGACTTTAGAAATCTATTTTAAAAACAATCTCACCACAGTCGAAGCAAATCAACATTTTATTCATTCCTTTCTTCAAACCCTCGGCCATATTCGCGTCGCCCGTGCAAAACAGTTACTCGATTAGGAGGGTCGCTTCTAGCTGAACGTCTGAAGGCATGTGATTCAAGGGAAAAACTCTCTTGGCCGTCAAAGAGAATACAACAACGAATAACCAGTCCATCGGGCTCAAATTTGATATGACAAAAGCGATGACCAATTTCAAGACCGCCAACTTCTTCAACAGAGGCAGAGCCCCATCCCTTACTGGAGGAAAACTCTCAACTCCATCGACTTCCTCCAACCAGAAACTTTCTAGGCGTGGAAAGGCACCTGCGTCTCCAAAAGCATCGGGTGACTCTTTTAAAGATGAGGATTTAAATATATCTAGCCTCCTAAGCCATTAAAGCTTCTCCAACCCTGCAAGCATCTCCTCCAATTGGGGACAATCTCTTAGTATTAAACAATTTAACAGTTGGACACCACATATCCACGATGGGATCTTACCCAAAACGTTGGAATCCACAAAGAGATTGCTTAGCTTTACCATACCACCTCATGTCCTTTGGTAATTCCTTCATATGTGACATCCTCATGATGAGATTCCTCATCTCTTTCATGTTGCCCACTCCGTCATATGTAATTAGCTCCTTCGAGCACTCTAGAGCCAGCCATTTAAGGTGCTTCAGAGGGTGCAGATCCTGGAAGCAAGCACGAGCACGACCTCACAACGGATCACGCAGAAGTTTTCTCTGTGGTGGTGTTTCTTATGGTCAGGTTTTCCAGCATCTTTCCATTTTCAGATATTGTAGCAATGTTAACACACAGATCCCACAAGACATGCACTTCAATTGTTAACGGAAACTCAGATCTAGATAGATCAAACTTGTCGTCTTACCTAACTCATAAGGCAACTCACTTAGCTGGTAGCATTCGGACAAATCTAGTATCTCGATCTTCTTCAAACAAGTTACTGAATCTAGCAGCTTCCCGATGGGGAGTGTGATCGGTTGTCGCTTGTTCTCAAAGTAATAGGAGCAGTCATGGCGAGCATCACTACACCGTCAGATTGGCAGCGGACTCTGGAGAAGACTGTTGCGAAGGTCACGGTTTTGGCGAGCACCACAGTGTTGTTAATAGAAATAGATCAGCCTCTACGGATTCACACAGACAATACGTGTTTCGCCCCCAACGTACTAGAGCTTCCCATCAAAATGCCAAGGCAAAATGTTGTCGTCGAAGCTTGCACATGAGCATCACCCGATGCTGCATCGAATTGAAACTCTCCTCTTCGGCTATGGAATCACCACAACATCTCTAAGCTTCCAGCCAGTGGGGACTTCCATGGACAAAGGCAACAGAACAGGATCACCAGGCTTCCATCCTAGAGGCAGGGCTGGAAATTCGATCGGCATTCTTTCCTTCCACGCATACATCCAGTGATATTCGTATTTGTTGCACCAGTCAAACAACCATTGTCAAAATCTAATGGACAAACCAGCGAAGGGGAAAAAACAAACAAAACACTAATCAAATTCTTTATTTCCCTCAGCCCAGGATAGCCCAGACGTGACGGGCCAAGCCCACGATGGGCCAGGCCTTTAGGGCTCTAATACATTAAGATTTCATAAGGGAAATCTTTGTATTCATTAATCAAATAAGATATTACATATATACAGGAGTATTTTCTCAAGATAGGAAAACTATCTTGGACACATAATCTGTTGGTTGAGATAATATCTCAACCACACACCAAACTAGAGAAACTACTAATGGTGTTTGATGTTGCAGCACCTTTCGTGTATGGATCAAGCTCCACTAACTAAAACTATACATATTTTAATGTATATCTTTGAGTAGACTTAGTTTACATAGTCCACTGTGATCAATTAATATTAGATGGGGATGTAGCAATGTTCTGAATTATAAATAATGAATTCCAAAAAGTTCGAGCAAGTCTACAAAACGCCAACTTTACATCCAATATAGAATGGCAAGTCCAAGATAGCGTGAAGACATGGTTCTAAATATCAAAGAGAATTGGTAGAAGCTTATCTTTGTTATTCCAGTATTTGGTTGATGTAGGGTGTGTCTTGTAGCATAAGCGATTATGTATGAAAAGTATTATGTTGGTTAACGATATTCTACACATTACAATGTGTCGTTTATTTTATGTAATGAAGTTGTATGTTGGTTAGGGGTATTTTATATATCGTTGTGTAGTTATTTTATGTAATTAAGTTGTTTTAATGTCTAAAAAAGATGTGTTGATTTTTGTACTAGAAATTATGTGTTGATATTTTTTTTAACAAAAATTATGTGTTGAGTTCTATATTTATTTGTTTTTATGTTGATTGAACTTTTACGTAATTAATTAGTATTTTTTCAATTGATATGTTATATTTTTATATTTTAGGTTGTGTTATATATGATTTTAGTTTTTTTTATCTCGTTTTTGGGGGTGTTTTGTTATTCATTTTTAGTATTTGAAGAATGTAATTTGATTGGATTGCAAGGCAATGAAAAATTTATAATTTTTCTCTCCAAAACCAACAGGAAATAGAGATAGTTGTTGAGAAGATTTTAAGGAAGCTAAATGAATTTGATGTAGAGGTTGAGACCCTCAAGATAATCATGCTAATTTTTTAAAATTTCTTCTTTTATATCAAGTACGGATTGGGATTTCAAGTATTGATATTGCAGACAAGCATTTCAAAACAACTAATGCAGTTAATGCATGTAATACAAGAAAATATTTTATCCTATGTATAACTAATAAATGGGACATCCATAAATAAAGTAGGCTTAATGGATTTAAATCAATACCTAAGAAGAGTAAGGGAACATTGATAATCGAAGTAATGGAGATGAAAAATTAAACAACTAACTATGTTGTTTAGGTTAATAATGTTTTAAAAAAGGATCTCTCCCACAATGCATTTCCCATTCTTCTATAGTGTTTATCCACAAATAATGGGTTGAAATGCATATGATCTGCATCACAAAGAAGGAATATGTTGAAATTTTAGTGAACGTTGGATTCATAAATTTTATTTCCTTTACATTTAAATTGGATTTTTTCTCATCCTCCATGTTTGTTTATGCTACTTTCATGTCAATTCTTATTTCTTATTAATTTCATTCATATGTAGTAGTACTCGCAACATTTATAATCTATTTTGTTGAAAATATTTTTTATTGCTTAAATCTAGTTTAGGTCACTCCAATGAGAAAAATAATAAGTGTAAGCATAGTTTAGGTAGCACTATCTATAGCAATACTACAAGGCCAAATTCTCAAATCTCGTAACTCTTTATTCCATGTTCACAATGAGGCAAAGGAAAATATTATTTTTAAGATAATGTTTAATCTACTCTCAACTTAGATACTTTGGAGTTGTAAGCAACCTCATTGTGCCCAATGAAAAAAAAAAAAAACAAAACAAAACAAAAACAAAAACAAAAACAAAAACCAAAATAAAACCAAAAAACAAACAAAAACAAAACAAAAACAAAAAAAAAAAACAAAACAAAACAAAACAAAAACAAACAAACAAAACAAAAAACGAAAAACAAAAACAAAACAAAAAACAAAAAATATTCCAAAGTTACATTCTAACTTTTCAACTCTCCTCTCCCTTTAGTTGTAGATTCCAAATTGAAGGCAAAGAGATAGGTAATATTTTTTTGTATTATCATTTTTTTGTTTATGTTCAAACACAAAGAACCAAAACTTATAGAAGGTATTTGTATGGATATTTATGTTATTCTTTTTTCACACTTTGAGGACTTTCCTTTCCTCTTTCAAAGGGAATATATATCTGGTTTTCAAGTCTCAGATA